>JAWNLH010000935.1:0-23108 GCA_035042485.1 Drosophila cyrtoloma
TACAGTCAAAAATAAATAATAATAATTAACAGGTAATCAAAACAACGAACAATATAGTTTAGATATTAAATAAACAGGTAAAACTGAAACAAATAAGAAAAATAATAAAGAATGTATTTATTCAGTATAAATTCCGCAATCCTCGACTGTAATAGTTGTGGATGTCTTGCCAGATCGTGATCCGAAGCTCTCAATTTTCTCTACAACATCCATACCCTTGATAACCTTACCGAAAACAACGTGATGGCCATCAAGGTGAGGACAAGGAACAGTTGTTATGAAGAATTGAGACCCGTTTGTGTTAGGGCCAGCATTGGCCATACTTAAAAGACCAGGGGCTGAATGCTTCAAGGTAAAGTTCTCATCGTTAAACTTAGTACCGTAAATAGATCTTCCACCAGTTCCGTTTCCATTCGTAAAATCACCGCCTTGAATCATGAATCCTGGTATAACTCTATGAAATATAGATCCCTTGTATCCTTCACCCTTTTCTTTTGTACACAAAATTCTGAAATTTTCAGCTGTTTTTGGTACAACTTCATTTTCCAATGCAAAAACTATTGTTCCTAAATCTTCGTTGCCGGCTTTAACTTTGAAAAAAGTTTTTACAACCATTGGGGTTGAAATAAAAAATTTTAAAAATGATATTTAAACAGCATTGAAAAAAAATTGCTTTACTTTCTCAATGAAATATAGAATTATGCTGCCAAGGCAATATGGTACTGTTTGAAGAAGAAATCGATCTCAAATGAGTGAAGAAAAGCGTCAAAGATATGCATCTGTATCTTTCAGGTGAGAGATTTTAACTCTTCAGATATTTGGAACTAATCTTTATCGGATAGACTTTTGCATAACCTTATTTAGATGCAAGGTCTTCAGGTGCTAATATACTAAATTAGGTTCCATCATTTTTTATACTGATTTGATAAATATATCATCATTAACTTGATATGAATAATTCTTATTTTAATATTAAGGACAAGATTTTAATCTCAAGCCCTTTCCATTAAAGAATTATAAGGTTTCAGTCACAAGCACTGAGAAATGTCTTAAGAATTTCAAGATTGGCTTTACTAGAATTTTATTTATTAATTGGGAGTCTGTCATTCCCTTCATGCCAACTCAAACTCTGTCATTTTGCCTGTCTCCTTTAAGAAGCATATTTAGTAATTTTATTTCTTTCATAATTTTTAATTAATCAAAATGTTTCCTGTTAATTAATTATTCAACAGAAAACTGAAATCATTTTTAATCGAATTTTGTATTTTACATAATATGCAAATTGAATTTGAAGGATTATCAAGGTTTATTCTGCGAATAAATATGTGAAATAAGGTACAAACATTCTCCAGGTTTGTATTTATCAACTAAAAAAAATAAATTGATCAATATTTTAAGGTTTTCTTCTTCTAAATACAAGATCAAAATGAACAACGTTAAAATTCAAGTTTATTTAAATAAAAACTTCTTCTGTCAGTCATTTTATAGATATAACATGGCCTACAGATCTATCAAGATCTCTACGCTCTTCTACTGGAAAAACTCAAGCTTTAAACTTGGATATTAATTTATAACTACCAATATAATCAATGTGATTTGAAAATTTTGTCGTACGATCAAATATATGAAAGTTATTTAATTGATTGTGAACTCATATGATTTTAGTTTAGGAATTTAGACGAGTAAAAATCCTGTACAAAATTAAACTTCATCATCTAAGATTACAAAGTAAAAGAAGGTATTAAGGCATGAACATGTAGTCTATAGATAATAAGCCAGTCATTAAATTTAATATGCTATGATGGATTGTGTGTTGCTTATGGGTATGAACCTCTAAAAGATAAACATTTCTAAACAATTTTCTTTTAAACATAATATAGATATGTATACTCTTGGCCACTATCTTCATCAGACTGAAAAGACATTTGAAGAAACTAGAAATGACTTTCTCAATATAATAATCATCTAAATTTCAGATTATAAATTTGTTGAGTATTTAATAATCAATGACAATTGGTCATTTTTGTTTATGAGAGAAAATGGTTTTGATTCGATGAAATTTATTTACTTGTATTTTCAGGTGAAAATATGACTTTATATGGGTCGGAGTACTCGAGCAATTTATATATTCCATGTGTCTAACACAAGGTTTGATGGCGCAATGGTTAGCGCGTTCGGCTGTTAACCGAAAGGTTCCGAGTTCAAGTCTCGGTCAAACCGCTTTTATTAAAATTATATTTATATTAAAAAAAGTAATTTTTTTTTCAATATTACATTACTATAGCTAATGAAAGGTCTTTGAAAACATAAGCAGTTAAGCCAAAAAACAAGAAATTAAGATTCTTGGTTCAGACTATGTCATATCATATCCTGCTGATCCTGAATAATTAGGTGTAAGTATATTTTTCATATTTGAAGTGGTGTTTTTTAATGAAACCACCCTATATACAATCATGAAATACCGCAGTTTGATTAAAACAGCACCACACTACATAATGATGTATTCGAGGATCAGCAATATATCTCTACCTTGTAATTGCAGGCTTGTTTTGCACACAAGTGTCGTCTTCTGATTTTTTAAACAGATGAAATAATCTTTGCACCTTAAATTATATATCGTAATTCTACATTCAGATGATTTGCTCTAGTTTAATGCCATCTCAGACATTAGAGAACACAAAGGAAATTCATGAATAGTTACATGATGTCAATATCAGAACATTTAGTCTATTTAATAATACAGGTAATTGTTGTAGTTTCAGTATGACTAGCCTGAAAGGGTTACAAAGAGAATGGAAAGTTCTGGTACAATAAATCAGAATTCATTAATTTTTCATTCAATCAAGTTTTTCATTTTTACTGTCATTTCGTTCTTACAGATCACAAATTTAATTTGCTACTAATAGCAAGTAAAATCTAAAGAGAAATTTCATTGAGAAATAATAATTAAAATGATTTGTTGTATTTATTTTCTGGCATTCAAGTTCAATTGAATTTATTGCCTGTCTTATAAGCTTGTACATGCTTTTCCAAACGGGTAATATCATCATAGTTACAATTAATAAAAGATAATGCTATATTCGAATTAAATTTTCAGGCAAAGGAAAAATCACATTAAAGACAATAAAACTTCATACCATGTGGACTTTGATCCTACACGTTGTGTAAGCGAATAACACCTCTTGGTATTATTTTATTCTGAGATATAAATATCCAAGCAGTAATTAAAATATCTTAGTGCACCATCTAGGTCCTCTGTACTTTCAATATGTATCTCTTTATTATCTTTGATCACTTTGAATTTCATTTTTTTAAACGGTTCAAAAGAAATTTCTTGATGGTAACACGCAGGTAAAATTTTCTTTGCTAATTTTTTAAATAGATTGATCCTGAATTCCTTGAAGTCTGTATTATTTATACAAATTACGAATTTTAACTCACCGAAAACAATCATGGCTGACCCAATACAAACCCTGACGTTGCTTTGGTCTTCAGCCTTAAAAACTCTTTTGATCTTATTAATATCAGCTGCAGAGCATATAATTTTTATCTTCGTATTGTCATTGAAATATATTTTAAGGCATTTTGAGCTGTATTTGAACTTATAAATCTTATAATATTCAATGTTGTCGTTAATAATGTCATCCGTGATATTAATGTGATTAAGGTAAAAGGAAACTGTGAATAAAGACTCAGTGTCTTTGTAAAAGAAATTGCTACTGAGAACCATCAAAGGCAAGCTATTCATGGTGCTCGCAGAAATGAATTACTTGAAACTGACCTGAAACCGAATAATTGAAGTTGTAATAAAAAGGTAGTAAAAAATATAACTCGAATAGAAACAAGGCAAGATTTTGTAAATACAGATTGAAACCAGGGTATTTAAAGAAATTAAAGACACTATAAATACAAGATTTTTTAGATTTTTAAACCCAATAAATTATTGAACCTAAATTAAAAAGACTGTTTATTTTATAATCATATTAAATATAAAGTATTAATCCAGTGTTTTTAATTAAATAGTAAAATCAATTCTTTTGAATTAACAATTGCCTTGATCATCATATTAAATGTTAAATATTAATACAGTGTTTTTAATTAAATCTTTTTAATTAACAATTCATTTCGTTCTTTGAATTCATTTTTTCTGCCAATGATCAATTAGGTTTCATTTGCTTTTGTATCAGGTATCATTAGGTTTCAGAATATATGTGAAACATTGTATTTATTATTTGAATTTCAAGAAGACAAAATGACCGATAGCCTCCCTTCACCTGACATTTACAATTCGAATACAGCAGTTTTCCTGGCCATGACACTTATATTTATATATAGCAAGGCTTATTCATGTAACAACGGATATTTTAGTGTTTTCAGAGGCAAGATCAACCCTATAGGGGGGTTGTTTCTGAAAATATCTATCACTGCAGCGTTAATTTATAACATGTGCCTTAATTTTCTTGGTACAAAATTCCCTATAAATAAAATTGAACTAGAAATATTAGAATCTATGACAGAACCATATAAGGTTCTTATAAGAGAATACTCTATAGATATTTCTAAAATAATGATTTATTCATTGAAAATATCGCAGTTAACTTTTATGTCGTCCATTTTCATTTGCATTGCTATTCTTATACCTGAATGTATAGAATCAGAATTGGAAAATACGAATTTGATAGAAACATCTGTAACAACAGTAAATTCATCAATAAGTGCGATTTGCAAACTATGGGCCATCTTCAGAATCCCGATTTTATTTTATTCTAGCTTAATGAAGCAGTTTGTTCATAAAAAGCTGGCTTTATTTTGCTCTCTCGCCGTTTCTGCCCTGGAATTAATAATAGCTTGCGTATTTTTACTTTTATTAAGGTATAGAAATCAAAAGTTGATGAACCATCTCAATTTAAAATACAGCACAGATGTTGGATTATTTACCTTATCTTTGATTAGTTATGGATTAATAAAATATGTGGTAAATTTAATTGATTTACCATTTGAATTAAGTAAGGAGAACCTGAATATATTGGTAGCATATCAGATTGGTCTAGGGATAGCAATTTATTTATTAATGTCATCAGTAATATTCCCTGATAAGCAAACAGGCTTCAAAGAAAGTAGTAGTAGAGAAATAAGAAATGAAATAAAGATAACGCCAGACGTTTCTCTCCTTGAATCAGTAATTGAATTCGAGAAGAAATTAATACGTTGATTCCATATAATAACCTTCTATGATATACACTTATATTCCATTCAAAATGAAAATCATTTTTAATTAAATTTATTCATAGTAACCTTTAACTAATATTCCATCTTCTGTAGCGGATATAAAATGATTAGGGATGAAAATCATTATTAATTAAATTTATTCATAGTAACCTTTAACTAATATTCCATCTTCTGTAGCGAATATAAAATAATTAGGGAATGTTAAAACATTGGGAATAAAACATTTTAGATCTTTCTTGAAATTTTCAGTTAAAATCATTATTTCCTCATCATTTTTAACAATTTAAACTTTATCTTTTATTATAGTCTTTTTATTAGTCACCTTGTAATTACTAATTAATCCGTTGTATAACCCCATAAAAAAAGTTGTAAATTTGTATTTTGCTTCAGGAATAATCTTATGACAACCCATTTCATCCAATGCAATTATTTTATTGTTTGTTATCTGCAATTTTGTAAAAAAACTTCTTGAAAAAACCTCTTTGTAGCTTTTCAGATCAAAATCTAACTCATATAATTTGTTAGTTAGGTGCAAAATATAAATTTTATTTAAACCAACAACCAAATCTACGATTACCAACCCTGGATTAAAATGAAGCCCCGAGCTTAGAAATAATTCAACACCATTTGAATATACCAGAAAGTTCTTATTACCTGAAAATGAAACGATTTTGCTACTAAAATTACTGGGAATTGCTTTATTAACGTAGTTAATCTCAACCAATGTATTTTGAACAATATTAAAACACCTTAAATCACCATTACCAAATAAAATGTAAAGAAGGTCATTTATGAATTTTAAATTAACCACGTCCCCATAATTAAAAAAGCATTCACCTGTTATGTTGAATTCCTTATTTAATATTAAAATCAAAGACAATCCATTTTTAATTTCAAAAATATTAAAAGGCCCCAAATCATTTTTAAAACCCACAACAATATTTTCATTGATATCAAAGGAAGAAATCGGTTTTTTAAAATTACAAAAAAATAAATTTTCTTTTTTAAAATATGAAATTTCTTTTTTTAAAAAAGTTGAATCGAATTTTAAAAAAGGAAAATCTGTTTTCATTTTTGCAAAAACAGCGGGTTTTCTTTTTTCTGCTTTTATTTTTTGATCCGTCTTCGATTTCTGATCACTGCGTTTTTTCATTGATGAGAGTAAAATAAAAACGGGATTTTTTAATTTCTTTGTTACAAAAGGAAAAAGTTAGTTAGTTTTTTAATTACTAGGAAAGTCAAGAAATTTAATGATTGTTTTTTTTAAATAGTATTAAATCTAAGACATCTACTTAAGCAGTGATTGATTAATAATTTATTTGATGGGTGATCTAATAGTTACTTTTTGATATATCCATGTCAAATCTCTTGTCCACACCCGATGATCTGTGCACTAACTAAATCTTCAATACCAGAGTAGTGATACTCTTATTACCTTAAGAATATACAGTAACAATTTCTAAACACTTTATAAATATTACTACATTAAAAAACAAGTTAATTTATTAATTGAGGATATCAATATATCTTATTATAATTCTTGTCTATTAAATGGCTGAATTAGTTAGTTTTAAACTTATAATCCTAAATTCTGGGATTCACTCAATCATATATTGATAGTATTTAGTATAGGAGATAAAATATATTTCATGATACGGTCATTTTCTTAAAACCAAGATCAACTGCTTTTAACTTTTCTATTTCATTGTACAACTATGAAATCTATGATACACTCCACTCAATGACATTTTTTGGTGTCTATTCTAAATTATTTCCATGGACATCCATCCTTTAATTTTTTTACAACAAAGTTTTCCTTCTTGACTTCTAAGCTTGGTATCATGTTCCTCTAAGCTTGGCATCATATTCCTCCTGGACTCTAAGGTTGGTATCATATTCCTTCTTGACCACTAGGCTTGGTATCATGTTCCTCCTGGACTCTAAGCTTGATATCATATTCCTTCTTGACCTCTAAGCTTGGCATCATATTCCTTCTTCCATTTGAATAATTTAATCGAAGAAAATCAATTAAATCTGTTTTTGAATATCTTCAATGACCTGGATTTCAAGCTTGGCTAAGTATTGATGATGTAATTCAATTGATCAAATTAATTTCAAAATTCTTGTTGAATTTAATTCAAAAAATATTTCATTTCAATCAGAACTTCTTCAAAATGCTTCTCTTGAAATAGCAGTTTAAATATTTTAAATAAAATACATCTCAGAGAAAGATTAAAAAGAATCTATCACAATTGAAATAATTATCTTGACTTAAAGCTTATAGTAAATAAATCAACCAAGAAATAATTAAAAAAGATGCAATTCATTAAATTGCCATAATTGGGACAGGCAAAAGATTTTATTTAAAATTAAGGAAGATCAGACAAGAACAGGAAGTTTCAGACAAGTATTCAAAAAAGGAAGAAGTGGTGTTAATGTTAAATGAGTGCAGTGAGTAGGTCTGGAAATTGTAATAATCTTTCAATTCAATAAAATATAGCATAATTTCATTTTTGACTTTAACTGAAATACTGTCAAATTAGATCATTTTTATGTCAAACATATCATTTAATTTTTAATCAGATATTTAATTTGTTTGTAAATAATTGTCTCTTTTTCTAAAACTTTGTAAACCCCATGGTTGCACCCAGAAAAACGGCGAGAAAGTCAACAACTTTGGGAATCAACAAGCTTGAATCAGGAATTACTATTTTAGATGTGATTCAGGCATTTTCTTCTCACATTTCTAATATTTCTGAAATTAAAATCATAACAACACGATTTGAGACCAGAAATGGATTAATCACCTTCAAAGACGTTGAGTCATGTGAGAAGGCCAAGTGTGATTCCGTGATTTTGAAAGGCACTGAATACGCAGTCTTCTTTGCCCAAAACAGTTTAAGATCTCCTAGTGTCTCTGCTTCCGAAAATAAGGTCTATGTAAAATACCCAGTCGAAGATCTTTACGGAGAAGTAACAAAGTTGATTGAAAAGCTTTCCTTGGATTTGAAAATTTACAAACCAGAGAATTCGAAGAATTTCTGTTTTGTCACTGCCTCTGACATTGAGCAGCAAGTCAAAGTCATTAAGGAGCTCAACAACAAAAATGTTGAGGGGGGAGTTTTGTCAGCCAAGGTCGCCATAGACAAGTCTATACCCAAAAGAGTCTCTAGAAACCCAAAAGATTAATTAAATTTAATGTTTCTTTATTAAAGTTAAATATTCTTTTTTTTTCATTTAATGATTCTGTGTTAAAGGAAAGTAAGAGTGTTTATTGATTAAATTTCTGTTAGTTTTCTATCTTCTTTCCTTCCAGATATAAACTTAAATTTTTTTGCATGAACAGGTCCTTCAAATGAAAGCTTAATTCTTTTTAAATTCATAAGAATATAAAGTGAATATAATTCAATACGTAATGACCCGGGAAGGGCTGGTAACGGAATACCACAATAAGTATAGTAAAGAGATTGGAATGTGCCTAAAGTCGAAGCGTACAGACCGTTTATTGTACTCAAGAGACTCTGGGCATCGAAGAGCCGGACAACCATGTGAGTCTTGAGTAGTTAGTGCACAGGAAAAAAAACGAAATTTATTCAACTAGAAGCGCCTGTGCCTCTATTGGAGAAAAATTTAAACCACCTACTGAGGTCCTGGGCACTTGGAACAAATCCTAAGCCCACTCTTTCGAGCTTCGGGCAAGCCCTTTTTTATACATGCCGCTCCCGCATGTTGATCACGCGATCATCATCCAGCCCCACCTCCTCTTTTTTCGGGGTTTTCTTTTTATGAGTCGGCGGGCTGTGACGTGACGTTCTGATATAAACTGTTATTAGTTTCACACACATAAGTGTGCTACTTATCCGGGCAACCACGATCTCACGACAGATTCTGCCCAGGTTAGTGCACAGATCATCGGGTGTAGACAACATACTTGACACAGAATCAATCAAAGAGTAAATGTTAGATTACCCATTAAATAAATTCCTTTAAGAATATAACATTATTCAATGGGGAATTTGCATTGGAGGTGGAGGGATTTTTGACAGAAGCATCAAGGTGTATCGAGTATGAAAAGGAAATTATATTTGAGTCTTTATACTCGATACACCTCAACTATCAAAAAAAACAAAAGATTTATTAACTAGAACGCTTGTGTCTCTGCAGGAGTAAATTTTAAAACACCTACTAAAGTCTTGACCACTTAACACAAATCCTAAAAGCCCATCCTTTTGAGCTTCTGGCAGGTCCTTTTTTACGGATGACGCTTCGCTCCCACTCCATTTTTCGGGTTTTCTTTTTATGAGGAGACTGTGACGTTCTGATATAAACTGTTATTAATTTCACTCGCATGTTACATATCCACAAAAAAAGTCACAGTCATCCGTCTCACAACATATTCTGCCCAGTTTAATGAATATAATTGAATGAAAATGACTTGATATGATTTCTAAAGATTGAAGTCGGCTAGATATTTTTAGTTCAAATCGACGTCCTTAATGAAAATTGTTTAAAAAAATACTGTGTCACCAAGAATGTCATATTTTATGGGCAAGAAATGACTCGGCTTTCTTTATTGGGTAAATTTAAAAATAAGTTTAACATTTTTCAGCTTGCTTTGATTTAAAATGCTCGAAGAAAATGTAATACATTTACCTCTTTTTAAATTTTCAAAGTTTTAACCGTCATGTTTCCCACCAAATTTGCTTTTGTTTTGAAAACGGAATCCAAGAAAGATTTCAAGCTGCCATTTTCTTCTGTCATTTCTCTTTCTTCTTCCTTTTCAATTGATAATGAAAACGGATTCATTTACACCGCATCGGAAAAGATAAGCGCGTACACAGTTGATCCATTCAACTTGGTAAAAACAATGGACTACCAAAAGGACATCCTAAAGATCTTTGTCCACAATAATACATTGTTCTTTCTTAATAATGACTCCCTTACTATGTTCTCAAGGTCTTCTTTCAGCATGTTCCATTCTGACTTCAGAAATTGTTCTTTAGTTCCCTTTTTGCAAAATGTTGCTGTGCAAAAAAGAAATTCCTTTTCTGTCTTTGATTCAAATCTGAATGTTGTGAATACAATGGAAGGGCAGTGCTTCTTTATTTCAGAGGATATATTTATAATTGGTATCATGAATATTTTAAAGATCAAAAGTAAAGAAAAGGAAAGTAAAATTCTTATTCCTGATTTTATTTCAAATGTTATTTATGCTAACGGTAAGATTTTTGCTTCTTCGAGTCAAATCATTTATGCAATAGATCAGGAAGAAAATAAAATGGGTGTTATGGAATATCACGAGAAAGAGATAATTGAAGTAACAGCTAGTTTGTATGGGAAATATATTTATTCCAACGATGGAAACAGGGTTTGCTGCTGGTGTACCAAGAATGAAGTAGTCATTGGGTTTATTGAGGATCCTCTCGGATTCAGTCAAATTGGAATAGTTGATCTTAAGGATAGAAATTATAAGATCGAACGTAATATTCTGGCCGAGAAAGACTCTCAATAGCTAGGTGTGTTATTGAATATAAGAGATGGTGTTTAATATGTACAACATGCAGTTTTAAAAGAATTGTTTGTTTAGGTGCACCGAATACTTGTTAATGAAGATCTCGGACGAGAATCCAAGGGGTAGCAGCAACATCTTATACCACTCTATTTCTTTATTCACTAGATTGAAGTTAAATACTTGGTAATTATAAATTTAGACGGTCTTATTGCTTATGTATGTTCTTAAAATGCTCATTTTGCCTTGGGATTAATGCTTTTCATATATTGCTCAGTAAACTAATAAATAATTATATCAGATTGAGATTTAATATCTAAAAGAACAACGGCTGTGATATTTGTATGGTTTTGTCTTATACTTGAATATACACAGGAGGGTTATTTTAGAAAACAAGGAATTCTTCAATCCTATTGCTAATTTACATCTTTTGAAAAAATGTACTAAAAAGTTTCAACTAAATACTTATGTTCAAATTGTACTTTTGGCAGAAAGTGTATAAGCAAAATCATGCGTTTTACCAGTTTCAAATCAGGCTATATGAGCTTCATTGTAGTAGCTTTCCATGTCGAAATTGCATGGGCAATCGCATAATAGGGTATATTTATTCTTTTTCAGATTACTCCTATGTATTTGATCCTGAAGAATCTATAGGACATTTTATTTTTAGTAAAAAGTCTATTTTTATTCTATCTTATTATTGTATGGTATATCTGACCTGAAAATCACAGGAGCTTTGCTATCACAATAAATTACTGATTAAAAAATGAAAGAACAACTTCCAAGAATGAAATTATTTATTCCCATATATAATCTCCAAGGGTTTTCTAAATCTAGAACCACTTTTTTCTTGATAAAACTTACCGGCATATTATATTCGGATCAAGTAGAATTGATTGGCCAGTTCCTTTCATTTAGAAAAAATACATAATTTATTCCACTAGAAGTGCCTCTGCTGGAGGAAAGTTTTGACCTCCTACCAAGTCATTTGGAATAAATACTAAGCACACTCTTTAGAGCAACCCTTCTTATGCATGCTGCTTCAGCATGTCGGCTTTACAGCCATTTTCCAATCCTATCTCCCCTCTTTCTAGGTTTTCTTTTGATGAGGTGGCGTTAAGGTACCTTTCTGCAGTTAATCAGAGAAGGCTTCCTCTTGTGATTGGTTAAGCAACCAATACTGAACAGAATTTGTTCTGAGACAGATGACTGTATCATTTTCGTGATTTCCCGGATAAGTACCACGCTACTATGTTTGAAACTAATAATTAAGTAGAATCTGTCGTGAGACGGATAACTGTAGCCTTTTCGTGGTTACCCGGATAAGTACCACGCTTCTATGTTTGAAACTAATAACAGTTTATATCAGAACGTCACAGCCTCCTTATAAAAAGAAAACCCCAGGAAAAAGGGGAGATGGTGTATGTGCGGGAGCGGCATGTATAAAAGGCTTTGCCCAAGGCTCGAAAGAGTGGGCTTAGAATTTGTTCTAAGTGCCCAGGACCTCGGTAGGAGGTTTAAAATTTTCTCCTATAGAGGCACAGGCTCTTCTAGTTGTTAAATCTCGTTTTTTATCATTAAACGTTGGTCCATCCAACATTTTTATTCCTCATAATCAATAATTCGTTCGATTTCCTTGCTTTAAATCTATTTGGTTAGACAGTTTTATTGTGTATCTGCTAATTCTTTTTAGGATGATGAAGCCAGTTTTTCTAACTATCTTGAAGAATGTAATCTAGGATATGATGTTCTTCGATATGTAATATAATTAGATTTCAGCCTGTAATTTAGGAGCTACTCCATGTCCGATCATCTCTAATCTTGAAACAGGGCTTGTTTTGTCTGTATATTAATAGATCTCTTTGTGTGTAAATTCTCCTCAAAACTTTCTAAGGAGAATATTATTTCCATTTATATCGTTCGGAAATTTTTTATTCAAAAAAGGAATTTGTTCTCACTATATTGCTATACCTAATAAGTGATCGGTTAAAACCTTATTATCAAATTGGATGCTAAAAACTCCAATTGTATGGAGAAAACATGGCCTGCGCGAGATCGAAAAAGCTCTCAACGAATCACTCTAAATTCAGGAGTAGAACCCATCATGTCCTGGTGGGTTTCAATGACTAGGAGCACCACATATGCTTTATACCCAAAGTGGAATGGCTTTGTGTCCATATATATACATACACTTTCCTGAACCACTTGGCATTTTGAAACCAAGCACTACACAGAACTCCTATGTGTCGTAAAAATTACACCTCTACCTCCTACAACAGACAACTCCACCCAGATGTCTTCCTTATTTTTCAAATTCATAAAAATTTTCACAAGGAGTAAGAAAGAGATTGCCAATCTCTCAATGTAAACACCAAGTTTCAACACAATAACGAGCTTGTTATACTGCAAGACAGTATTAAGATGCTTTCCTTTCTTGTTCTAGTTTAATGTCATCTCGGACCGAAGTTTGTTATTATAAAAGTGGAAAATTTTTAATCAAATTACAAAAATAATCACATCAAAATCTATTTATAATTGTTAACGTTTTATTCACCCTATGGATTCAGCTATTAACCAGTCATCACAATTCAAGAAGAGAAAATTCATGGAAATATATTCACTTATTATTGTGGCGATATACGCTATTTTTATAAGCATAATTTATATTTTCAGAAAAAAATTGGGGTTTGCATCTGGTGGGTCTGAATTCCTATTTACTGGCTTAAATATCAAGGGCTTTTTAAATTTTCATTTGTACTTTTTAATACCAACTTTTATTGTTGTTCCGATTCTTACTATTGTCCCTATGATTCACATGTTTATTTATATAGTGATTTTTTTGATATCCCTAATTTTGGATTTTGGTGCTGCATGTTTAATTATAGATGAAATCATTGATTCCAAGGTCAACCTTTCAAATTATTTATTTGCAGGTTTATGCTTATTTGCTTCAATTCTGTCTGTGTATATTATCTATAAAATAGTTATGAATTTTATTGGATTGGCCATTTTAATAGGATTGGCATTAAGAATAAGTTTCAACATTTTGCTTGTCTTCCTCTGTTTATGCCCTGCAGAAGGTTGTCTGATGTATATATTTACCTATAAAGGCTTCCTGTTTAATTCTAGAAGTTTACGTCTGCGTTGTTTGAATATTATCGCTATTATCATAAACTTCGGACTCTTTGGAATAGTTTTCACCTTCAATGATGTGTTCCTTTCAAATATTATGTCAAAAACTATTGATTGTGAAAAATATAACATTTGGAGGGAGTTTCGTGGTTCTTGCAGATCTTTAGGTTCCATTTCACTAAGTTTTTTGATATATCCTTTAATAATTATTGGGAAATTGTTTAATTCAGTTAAAGGTCAAGAAGAACAAAGAAGTAGAAATTTGCTTATCAGAACTATAAATTTGCTTATAAAACCCTTAGATAGTGTTTTGAAAGATGCTATTGAATATGAAAATCCTTTTACATTCCAATACTTGGCCCTCAACAGGACCAATTATGCTGATTCTGTTAGATTATCACATTCTATCGTTTCTAAATCGATAGAGTATCAAAAATATGTCAACCTATGTGGCATTGTATTATTTGGCTTATTCCTTAGGATCTTTATAGTCGATATTTATTTGAATATGGTGTTTTGTAAAGGATTGAATTTTAATCATCTTCAATATTATATTTTAATCTTTTTTGCTTTCATATTTCGATATTTTTACTCTTGCGTAGTGACCTTACTGTTCAAATGGGCATCCGAACCTGAGAGTATCAGGGAATTTTGTTCTAAATATGCTTCAAAACTTGAAGAGAGAATTCCTCAAATAAAACCTGACATTAATCTTATAGAAAACGAAGGTTCAGGTAAAATGCTTTTGGTTCATTTCAACTTCAGCGAAATGAATTCAATTGAATAAATTATAAATTCTTTAAAAGTGCTTTTGATATATACGAAACCTTAATTTTACTAATATCAGATGTCGAAGCGTACATCCAGTCGATTGTACTCAAGAAGACTCTAGAACATTGAAGAGGCGGACAACCAATTGAGTCTTGAGCTTAGTGCTTAGATCAGCGGCAAATATAAGAGACTTGACAGGGAATCAACCAAAGAGTAACTATTAGATTAGCCATTAAATAAATTCTTTAGGATAATCTATACAATATTGATCAATGCTGAAGAAGATGATCCAATCACTACTTAATAAAATGTTAAAAAATCAAATAAATAATTTATTTTTCTAGAAACGTTTTAATTTACAAGAACAATTAAAAAGATTCAATGATCAGAAATCACGGTAATTCCGTTTGAATAAGATTGAAAAGTAGATTTCTAGAATCTTAAATTTATGCATAAAAGTTTATTTCATTCATGCTTGGCGTCTATCAATAAGTTAATCTATGCTGAGGCTGAAACTATAAAATTGACTAAGGAAGCATTGCAGTTAAGATTAAAAGCAGAATTTCCACTTTTGTGATTTTCTCTTTGTCCAAATATTTCCTTTTTTCTTCTCAACCACCACGCCTTGTGCTAGGCCTTTTGATAAATATTCAAAAACTTCATTGACATTCTGTCCAGTTTTGGCAGAGCAGATAAAATTCTTAAATTTATGCTCATTGCAGAACTCCTTCAGTTTCTTGTCTTCTTCCTCCAGTAAATTATCCTCTGCCAGATCTGCCTTATTTCCAATTATTACAGTGTGTTTTGGCTGAATTATATCTTTAAGATCTTTTACTAAATGCTCCACTTCTGAAAAAGTTCTTTTAGAATTGACATCATAAACCAGAACAAATCCATGGGAGTCTCTCAACACTTGGGAAACAATACTTTTGAATCTCTCTTGGCCAGCAGTATCCCAAATCTTTAAATTTATCGGGTTCCCTTCCACCATTACTTCCTTTAGATCGTAATCAACACCGATTGTGTTGGCGATTGCTGATTTGAACTCATCTTTCACGTAGCGCAAAAACAAGCTAGACTTGCCAACATTTGTATCACCAAGAATGATAATCTTGTATGTCGGAATGACTTTTACAGGGCCATCATCCATGTGCAGAAATAAAAGGAGAATCAAGAAAAAAATAGCAAGGAAAAGAGAAAGGATGCAGGCTTTTAGCAATACATGAATTAAAAGATTTGTTTAAGCTTAGTCAAATTATTCTTGAATCCATTTGTAAAGTGAAATAATATTAGAAAGAATTTATTTAATGGGTAATCTAATAGTTACTCCTTGACTATTTTCCGTATCAAGTCTCTTACGTATACCCGATAATCTGTGCATTAACTACTCAAGACTCACATGGTTGTCCGCCTCTTTAATGTTCTAGAGTCTTCTTGAGTACAATAGACTGGATGTACGCTTCGACTTTTGGCTCAATTCCTATCTCTTTACTATACTTGTTCATTACTAGGTCATTACGTATGAAATTATATTCACTTTGCATTTGTAAATCAATGATAACTCATTTGCTATTAAATCGTATTTTCTAGTTTTTTCATTTTCAACTTGAGTTAATAGATCAAGATTGGTAATTCCAACCTCGATCAGAGTTATTTCATTTTATCATGTAAGAGGATATCTGGTCTATTATGTTGTAATTCCTGTATCTACTCGAATCTCGATATTTTCATTTGCTACAACTTCTTGAACGGAATGGGATTTCAATTTTCTTGTCTTCTTAATTCCAAATCACCTACACAGTGATAAATGTATGAATCTTAATGCTTCATTATACCTTCTCATGCAATCATGATTTAGCATACGGTTGCATTTAGTAGCAAGATGATCAAGAGTCTTTGGCACAAAAAAAACGAAACAACTAGAAGCACTTGTGCCTCTATAGGAGGAAATTCTAAACCTCCTACGGAGGTCTGGGCACTTAGAACAAATCCTAAGCCCACTCTTTCGAGCTTCGGGCAAGCACTTTTTTATCCATGCCGCTCCATACGCACACACACCACCGGCCTCACCTCCCCTTTTCTTGAGGTTTTTCTTTTTATGAGGAGGCTGTGACGTTCTGATATAAACTGTTATTGGTTTCACATAGGTGTGTTATTTATCCGGTCAACCACGAAAAGACTACAGTCATCCGTCTCACGACAGATTTTGCCCAGCTATTTATCTAACTAAAATCCTATGACTTTAAATTTCAAAATATGATCGTTGAATGATCATACTATCCATTAGATAATTGTAAGTGGATCGTAATCTGCTTTGTTGGGAGTCTCTTGACTCTCCTTAGAAAACTCATTTGGAAATTACATGGGAATTTATTTAAAAGTTGCATTTAAACGGAGTGTGAATAACACGATCTGATTGGTTTGATTTTCCCATCAAAAAGGAGAGTACTTTAATTAAAATCTCTAGCTTTAATTACCAATCACAACATGCTTTGTTTTTATCATTATCACTGTTATAATCAATTAAATTTACAGTTTAATTTGTTACAAATATTCGAGCTTATTTGGTATCTAAATCACTTAAAAATTTACCCATCCTAGGCGCAAAGTAATGAGAATTAGACTTAGTGAAAAAGAATAAAGATGAGGCTCAGATTTGAATCGTGCTGAGTGAAATAATTGGGGTCTACTCGTAAAAAACATATAAAGCCAATCAATAAAATTAGAACAGCCACTACTTAACTACAAAATTGCTAGCCTAAAAAGTCCCTGGAGAGAACTATGTCTCGGATTAAATAGACTGCAAGGTTTCTAAATATGATTGTAAAATGCATTGAATAGAAAGGTTTGAAATACAGTTGCTAAAGTCTCTGCCCAAGCTTGCCTTATTCCTCTTGTCTTCAGTAGTCAAAGCCTAACAGGATATGATCGTGAATGTTAAATTTGGAATAATGAATTTAAGTGCAAAAAGCAAATTACTAAACATCCGATGAAGGAGGGTTGATACATTAAATATTAAAATTTTTTTAAATCATTTGATTCATAAATCACCACCCGTCACATAAACCTTCATTCCTTAATGATCGACCACCTAGAAAATGAAGAAGAAATTATGTCGAAATTCATATTCTGCAAAATTACTAAACAGTTGTTTAATACTGTGTAGAAGTTGCATAAGACCATGTGCAATCAAAATATAATCTAATCAATAATTTTAACGGTTATAATTAAAAAGAGCATTCTTTTGATAACTGATTTATTCAACTATATAAAATAAAAGAAGATCCAATGTATATTTCAATCTAATTATGATTTAAAATACTACTCCCTTAAGACTTCATTCACTGAATTCTGAAATTTTCATTACACTGGAGTCGACCTCAAATATGAATGAATATTAAGAACTATCGTTTAAAAGCTTAATTGCAAATCTTCTTGAATTTGTCCTCGATTTGAACAAATTACAATAGAATTCCTTGTGCTGTCGGCCATCACTTAAATTCAAAAACCTTAGCACTTTACTGTTCTCCTCAAAAATTTCACTGAGCCGCAAGGAAAGGAATGAATCTACCGGTATGCTCAATACAACCACATTTTTAATTTTAGGTAACAAATCACTTAAAAATTCAGAGCTTTGAGTTTTCTTTTTGTCTATGAAGGCTGAATCATTAAACCTGAATATTTTCAAAAAACTTAAGTTTGGAATGAAATCGAATACCTTTAAAGTGGGACAATCTAGTTCCGTACACTTAATAATTAGGGAAGTTAAAGAAGCCATTAAATAAAGTGAGTTGTATTCGTGATAGAAAGTGGGGTCTGTAGCATAAGACTGGTTTTTGGAATCCACAGCTAAAGGAATTACGACTAAAGTTAGAATCTTTACTTTTTTAAGTTTCGACAAAACTAAAAATACATCCGTAAAATTTCCTTTGCAAGCTATATTTAACTCTTCAACTTCTGGTATTAATTCAACGAAATCAGCCAAATCTCTCACATTGGTGAAATTATGTGCCAAGTTAAATTTCTTTAAATGAGATAAAACTGGCATACAATTTTCGAAAGGCCTATTATATGTAAAAGGCATATTGAATGAAAAGGGCCTATTGAATGAAAAGGGCCTATAATGCGAAAAAGACTTATTATATGAAAAAGACTGTGACATCCATCCTTGAAATTCTACTAAGCTTGGTAAATGTTGCATCAGAATTATAAACTCGCCGTAAAATTGCATTTTTCCAATAATTGTCATTTTCTTGATTGTTTTAAAAAAATCAACATATAAAAGAAAAGGAAAATCTGAGGCTACTGTAAAATCAAAACTATTAAGACAAATCTCTAAATCTGTAAGACCTCTCACATATTTAAATAAGCTACGTTGAAAAGAGACACTTGGTGGAATTCCATTCAATGAAAGTACTCGTAGATGCTGAAGTTTTCCGATTTCTTTGGCAATTGATTCGCCAAGTGAACAGATTTGAAGCTTAAGAGTCTGAATATTAGGAATGGCCTTCATCAAAGCAGAAAAAATGTCTTCAGGCAAATATGAAGGCATTTCTTTGATTAAATTGGGTTCAAAAAACGGATCCTTTGTTAAATCCGTATTCCTTTCCAATACTTTTAAATCTTTGAAATTTTCAAATTTCTTTGAAGTCTCTTTGCTGAAACTATAGCAATCGAATCGTAATTCAACAAGTGAATTTAAATTATTTTGAATGACATTCAGCTCATATTGTCTGATTCTCAAGTTTTTAATGGTGAGCACCTCTAATCGCTTAAGATTGGCAAGTGGAACAATAAAGAGGGTTGATGATTTATCTTCCACTCGAAATTCCAATCTTTTCATACCGGCCTTGATTTCGCCTGCCAGGTTCAAGAACAATATGAATATATCTGGGTTAATCTCAAACCCAAGGAATGATAAACCATTTAACCTTACAATACTGTGAGGTTGAATCGTTTGAGAGACTCTATTTTGGGACTGATTTATTTCTGACTCAAATCTTTGAATTTCTAAAATCTCCTTTCTAAATTTGATACAATCATTTAGATTTAATTTCCAATCACAGCTTACGATCAACTGTTCAAATTTAAAATGAATAAAGAAAAGTAATAACTTTGTCATGATCGCTAAACTTCCAGAGATATTAAAAAGATTGCTTTTAATATGCAATTTTTTGTAAGAGAATAAGATTTCGATCAGTTCTAAATGATCTTTTGTATCCAATCCAACATCAATAATTAATTCTTGAGTATCTTCATCCACCATCAGACAACATCCAGAAGCAATAATTTGATGAATGAAAATTTTGGCAAGAACTAATTCTTCGATTTCAGAGAGTTTATGCACATACAATTTTCTTAATAGTCCTTCGTTATCAAAAATACTATTGGTCAAATTTTCACCTAACTGTTTGCTGAACATAGTCCAGTCTTCCGATAAAAAAAGAAAGTAATCTAGCCCCAAGCAAAGAGTCTTGAATTCTTCCATATTGAAAAACTTTGCATTAGCTTCAAAACACATTCCATGAAATTTATCAAAATCACTCTTTTGTATCATCGATAGCATGTATCTGCTAGATTTATGATTTGGTTCGTTGCTCTCCATACTCGACTCTGCATTTTTCCATATCAAATTGGTGTTCTCATTCCTTAATTGCGTCTCAAGAATAGTAATCTTTTCAATATTCTCCCGTGGATATAAACCTAGCTTCTGGTCTTGAAATGATATCTCGATTTGGTTCGTTTTACATAAATATGCAATCGTGTTGACAATTTTTTTACAACGCATGGGGTTTAAAAATCAAAAAGTATAAATAAGTCGTGAATTAAATTAAATTCTAGATAAAGGAGATCAATTCAAATTAAAAAATTAATTAAGGAGTTGGAAGTAAACTCTATGAATTAATCATTTAGTTTTGAAGAAAATCATTTTTGGAGAAATGCAGAATGACAGATTAAAATCAGCCAATTGATTTTAATTCAATTTATTAATTAAAAATTATTTCAAAAATGGATAAATAAAAGTGATTTTATAAGAATTTTTACATTCTAAGATTTATTCCTGAGTCTTCGATAAAGATATTCATCTTCAATAATTCTTAAATGTTGACATGAAATAATTTCAACTTTCTTCATAAATGCGAAAAATTTTAAACAAAATCTTAACTTTAGGATTATTCTGATTTCATTAGTGTCCTTTTTGTAGTATTGATAATCAATTTTACATCACTGAATGTAAAACGATATTTTAAAAGGCTATACCATCCAGATATAACTCAAGATGAAGCTCCAAACTCCTCTTTTGAGAATTTTAATCAAATATTTTCTTATGTTCTCCTTCTATTTAGAATTGAATTTTTTAAAAGGAAGAAACATTTTTAAATTAAAAAACGGTTTGATATCAAATAAAATTTTAAGATAGAAACTGAAAAGATGAACTAAAAATATTTTATTCCCGAACGTCACAGCCAGCCGACTCATAAAAAGAAAACCCTCAAAAAGGGAGGTGGACCGGAAGATAAATCTGCCAACATGGGAAAAAGGGCTTGCCAGAAGCTCGAAAGAGTGAGCTTAGGATTTGTGGTGAGTACTCAAGACCTCAGTAGGAGGTTTAAAATTTTCTCCTGCAGAGGCACAGGCGCTTCCAGTTAATAAATCTCGATTTTTTATATCATAAATGGTATTTTTTGATTTATCATTTAAAGATTGATTTAAAAAATAAATTAAAGAATTTATTTAATGGAAAAATCTAATGATTATCAATTATTCTTTGATTGATTCCGTGTCAAGTCTCTTGTCTATGCCCGCTGATCTAAGCATTAACTGCTCAAGACTCACATGGTTGTCCGCCTTTTCAATACTTCGTCGTCTTTCAAATGAAATAGACTCCACAGTTTTCTTGAGTACAATAGACTGGATGTACGCGTCGACTTTAGGCTCAATTCCGACGCCTTTACTATACTTGTTGTAGTATTTCTTTACCAGGCCAGTACGTGTGGAATTATATTCACTTTGCACTTGTAAATCAATGATAACTCATTTGCTATTAAATCATATTTAAACTTGAGTTAATAGGTCAACATTCGTAATTCCAACCTCGATCAGAATTATTTCATTTTTCTTTTTATCATGTAAGAAGATATCTGGTCTATCATGTTGTAAATTCTTGTATCTACTCGAATCTCGACATTTTCATTTGCTACAACTTCTTGAACGGAATGGGATTTCAGTTTTCTTGTCTTCTTAATTCTGAATCTCCTACACAATGATAAATGTATGCACCTTAATACTTCATTATGCCTTCTTATGTAATCATGGCCTAGCATACGGTCACATTTAGTAGTAAGATGTTCTAATGTCTTTGGCACAGCTTTGCAATGTGCGCATCTGACTTTTTCTCCAAAGAATATATTTCTATCCTGAAGGAAGCAATAAGCTCCTTCATCTCTTGACTTCCTATTTCCTTTGGTGAGCCACTGAAGTTTTTCAAAAAATATTTACTTACAGTTAATTTTGACTTTAAAAAGATCAAAATTTTTTTAAAATCCAAAACGACATTAAACTAGAGCAAGATAGAAAAGCATCATCATACAGCCTTACGGTATAATAAATCTTTTATAGTGCAGGAAGGCATAATGAAGTTTTAAGGTGCATACATTTATCACTGTGTAGATGATTTGGAATTAAGAAGACAAGAAAATTAAAATCTCGTTCCATTCAAAAAGTTGTAGCAAATGAAAATGTCGAGATTCGAGTAGATACAAGAATTTACAACATGATAGACCAGATATCTTCTTACATGATAAAAAGAAAAATGAAATAATTCTGATCGAGGTTGGAATTACGAATGTTGACCTATTAACTCAAGTTTAAATATGATTTAATAGCAAATGAGTTATCATTGATTTACAAGTGCAAAGTGAATATAATTCCACACGTACTGGCCTGGTAAAGAAATACTACAACAAGTATAGTAAAGGCGTCGGAATTGAGCCTAAAGTCGACGCGTACATCCAGTCTATTGTACTCAAGAAAACTGTGGAGTCTATTTCATTTGAAAGACGACGAAGTATTGAAAAGGCGGACAACCATGTGAGTCTTGAGCAGTTAGTGCTTAGATCAGCGGGCATAGACAAGAGACTTGACACGGAATCAATTAAAGAGTAACCGATAATTCTTGGATTATTCATTAAATAAATTCTTTGTTTATGGTGCAGAAACTTGATGCTTCCATTAAGAGATTAGCTATTTCTTTCGTAATTCCTTGTAAATTTTTAAGAATTTTAAAAATAAGGAAGACTGCAGGCTTCAGTTATCTGTAAAGCATGTCTATTCTAGGAAACAATGATGTAAAGCTCATACTCGAGCATTTACGACACATAGTCATCCTGTGTAGTATTTGTGTTCAAAATATCGGGTGGTTCAAGAAAGTTCTGTATATGGGATGGATACAAAGCCATTCCACTTT
>JAWNLH010000936.1:0-20592 GCA_035042485.1 Drosophila cyrtoloma
CCTATTCCGTTCAAGAAGTTGTTGCAAATGAAAATGTCGAGATTCGAGTAGATACAGGAATTACAACATGACAGACCAGATATCTTCTTACATGATAAAATGAAATAACTCTGATCGAGGTTGGAATTACCAATCTTGACCTATTAACTCAAGTTGAAAATGAAAAAACTAGAAAATACGATTTAGTAGAAAATGAGTTATCATTGATTTACAAGTGCAAAATGAATATAATTCCACACGTACTGGCCTGGTAAAGAAATACTACAACAAGTATAGTAAAGGGATGGGAATTGTGCCTAAAATCGACGCGTACATTCAGTCTATTGTACCAAGAAGACTCTGGAGTTAATTTCATTTGAAAGATGACGAAGTATCGAAGAGGCGGACAACCATGTAAGTCTTGAGCAGTTAGTGCTTAGATCAACGGGCATATATAAGAGACTTGACACGAAATCAATCAAAGAATAATCGATAATCATAAGATTTACCCATTAAATAAATTCTTTCTAGGATATATATATATATATTCCATTAATAATGAACTAGAAAGGTTAGTTATAAAATAAGATATAATGATTGAAATCAAAACCTGACAACAATCAAAGACAAATAAATATATAATCAATACAATATTGATCAATGCTGAAGAAGATGATCCAATCACTACTTAATAAAATGTTAAAAAATCAAATAAATAATTTATTTTTCTAGAAACGTTTTAATTTACAAGAACAATTAAAAAGATTCAATGATCAGAAATCAAGGTAATTCCGTTTGAATAAGATTGAAAAGTAAATTTCTAGAATCTTAAATTTATGCATAAAAGTTTATTTCATTCATGCTTGGCGTCTATCAATAAGTTAATCTATGCTGAGGCTGAAACTATAAAATTGACTAAGGAAGCATTGCAGTTAAGATTAAAAGCAGAATTTCCACTTTTGTGATTTTCTCTTTGTCCAAATATTTCCTTTTTTCTTCTCAACCACCACGCCTTGTGCTAGGCCTTTTGATAAATATTCAAAAACTTCATTGACATTCTGTCCAGTTTTGGCAGAGCAGATAAAATTCTTAAATTTATGCTCATTGCAGAACTCCTTCAGTTTCTTGTCTTCTTCCTCCAGTAAATTATCCTCTGCCAGATCTGCCTTATTTCCAATTATTACAGTGTGTTTTGGCTGAATTATATCTTTAAGATCTTTTACTAAATGCTCCACTTCTGAAAAAGTTCTTTTAGAATTGACATCATAAACCAGAACAAATCCATGGGAGTCTCTCAACACTTGGGAAACAATACTTTTGAATCTCTCTTGGCCAGCAGTATCCCAAATCTTTAAATTTATCGGGTTCCCTTCCACCATTACTTCCTTTAGATCGTAGTCAACACCGATTGTGTTGGCAATTGCTGATTTGAACTCGTCTTTCACGTAGCGCAAAAACAAGCTAGACTTGCCAACATTTGTATCACCAAGAATGATAATCTTGTATGTCGGAATGACTTTTACAGGGCCATCATCCATGGGCAGAAATAAAAAGAGAATAATGAAGAAAATAACAAGGAAGAGAGAAAGGATGCAGGCTTTTAACAATACATGAATTAAAAGATTTGTTTAAGCCAAGTCAAATTATTCTTGAATCCATTTGTGAAGTGAAGTAATATTATAAAATTACTTATAAGAAGAAAAATGAGAGATATTTTATTTAATTGTAAGGTCTTTAAGTTTATGCAATTGAAAGAAATAAGTTTATGCAATAACACCAATTCGATAAACTTAAAAAATAATTCGTTTATGCAATAACATCAGTTCAATAAACAAAAATTCTGTATCTTGATCAAAAACTTTCCTATCAAATCTTGATCTATCATAGCGAATTTGGCTTTGGTTGGTAGTGACATTTATTCAAACCATACTCTTGATGTGTGTCACAACAATGTTCACTAACAATGGTGAGATAGAATGTAGGAAGAGGTGATTCCCCTGTAGTTGAGAAATGATTACACACCTATGCTAACAGATCTCTGTTATTAGTTTCACACACATAAGCGTATTACTTATACACGAAAAGGTTACAGTCATCTGTCTCACAACACACTCTACCGAGATTTCTAATAAAATCTTGAAGAAACATATTAATGCATTATTCTATATAGAAATAATGCTAGTTTATTACATAGCCTTGATGCTGTACATTAATGAATTTATTACCTTTAAAAATATATAGAAATTATTATTTAATAATTACTCGGCTAAACTGAATCCGACTGGGAGAGGAACGATAACACTGTTAAATTCTTTAGCTATAGTTTTGAGCTCAGAAAGCTCAGTTGAGTTGAGAATGTGTAAAGCAATTCCCTTTCTTCCGTATCTTCCAGATCTCCCCACCCTATGGATATAATCGTTCTTGTCTGTCTCATTTGGAACATCCAAGCAGACTACAAGGGAAAGTGACTGAACATCGATACCCCTCTTACAGAGTCCGGATGAAACAAGAATTCTTGTCTTCCCAGCCTTGAAATCTTCAAGGACTTGGTTCCTTGCTAATTGATCCAAGTCAGAACTCATTAATTCGCATGGATATCCGTTGGCATTGAGCAAATCATAGACCATGGAGGCTGATTGCTTTCTATTAATAAATATAAGAACTTGGGCAAGGGTCTGTGACTTAAAAATGTCAATCATGGTAGCCACCTTCAATTGAAGGTTGTTGTCTCTGCCAGATTGGGAAGCTAATGCACCTCTTCCGATATCAACGTATAGCTGCTTGATCCCTTTGAGTGTTTGATCTTCCAATCTTAAATCAATCTCTGCCATGTGCTTCTCGTCCATGATTCTCTTGATAATCTCCAAATCTGCCTCTGAGTACGTGGCAGAGAAAAGTAGAACTTGCATTCCTTTAATATAAACCTTGCTATAAACATCCCTGACTTGTTCTTCGAACCCGGCTTTAAGCATTTCGTCGGCTTCGTCCAAAACAAAGATTTTCATGTTTTCTGTTTTGATGATGTCCATTTCAAGCATGGCCTTAACCCTTCCTGGTGTACCGACTATGATGTGAGGGATGGCTGACAGCTTGGCTATGTCATCCCTGGTGGAGGATCCACCGAGGAGTAGAACTGACCTTGTGTTAGTGAATGCCCCAATCTGGATGAACTTTTGATAATTCTGCTGGGCTATCTCCCTGGTAGAGGCTAATACTATTGCTTGTGTTGCATCCAAGGTGTCGTCTATCCTTTGGAGAGTTCCTATGACAAAAGCGCCTGTCTTTCCTGTTCCGGACTGAGCTTGTGCTCTTAAGTCTTTTCCTTCGGCAATTATAGGAATGGCTTTTTTCTGGATGAATGATGGGTTCTCAAATCCAACACTGTAAATTCCCTTTACAAGTGTATTCTTAAGATTTAAGTTCTCCCATTTATGATTTGTTTCTATGGGAACTGACTCTGTGTCGTCTTGTTTGTGTTGAAATTCTTCTGAAGACATGGGCATAAAATTTTTAACAATAAAAATTTTAAAAATTTGTTTTAAATTAACTACAATCTCTTATTGAAATGTGTCTGTCAATATGACAGCTTTCATTGAAAGTAAATGACTATTTATAACACAGGGGGTTTATAAAACTTTTACTCAAATGATCCTAATTTATTTTTGTTCTTTTTATTTTACTTCTTTTTTGTCCTTATGCAAAATTCTTTAGAAGAAAAAAAACAAAGAATCTTGAAAAGACTCTTATCAACCATTGAGTCTACGAATTCCTTGCTGTACGAGATAAACGAGGATATAACAGACATTATTGAAAATGGAAAGCCCCTCTGCCGAATTTCCGATGTCTATAATCTTTGGAGAACGAAGGAATAACAAAATGCTTGTTTCATATCAAACTTGTTTGATGTTTCGCTTTTATTTTATTTTGGTTTTGAAATCATGAAAACGTTCACTTCTGCTTATGTTAATCTTTTAAAGACAAGCATTGGAAGTGGGGTACTGAGCTTTCCTTTCCTGTTTAATACCTACGGGCTTGTGCCTGGGATTTTCTTTACTTTTGTTTGTGGGTTCTTCGCTACCATTGGTCTTATTTTGCTCACTATTTGCTCTCAAGATCTAGGGAGATCTGCTGACATGAGCCGTCTTGCTTCAATTTCTATTCCTTATTCAAAGCTGTTCTTGCAGGTCTCTGTCTTTGCAAAGTGTTTTGGCGTTTCTCTCTCCTACGTTATCATAGCGAGACAGCTGATCCCTCAGATAATTTCTTCCATCACTGGGAATACCCAAGTGACAGACAAACCTTTGTATATTTTAATATTCCTGTTTTTTGTTGGTCCGTTTGCTTATTTCCACAAGTTAGACAAGTTGAAATACACCTCCTTCTTGGGAATCTTCTGTATCATTTCTGTAATACTTGCAGCACTTTGCCGGTTAATTACTTCGTCTTCCCTACCTAAAATTCAATACTTCAAGGTGTACAATTCCAATTGGATTACAGGATTCGGTAAATTTATATTTAGCTTCACATGCCATCAGAACATCTTTGCTGTTCGCTCTGAGATGGTTGACAACTCCTTTAAGAACATGAGGAAGCTTATTCTGTACGTATCTCTGACGTCTTTCACACTTTATATTTCTTTTGGCTGGATTAACTTTGCACTATACTCAGACAACGTCTCTGCAAACGTTTTGAAGAACTACCCTTCTGATATTCCCGCAACCATAGTTAGAATCCTGTATGTCATTGTTATGGGCGTGTCCTATCCTTTGCAGATGGCTCCAGCCAGGAAGTATTTTCTAGGCATTCTTCATATATCCAAGAAGACACACCTGTATAAAGTAGTTCACGTTCTCGTGACTACCCTTCTTATCTTGTGTACATACTTCATAGCCGTGTCCGGTGCACATCTCGGTCTTGTTTACTCTCTCATTGGAGCTACTGCATCCTGCTTCATGTGCTTGATATTCCCAGCACTGTTTTATTTAAATTTAGACATAGAACGGTCTTTGTTCTTGACAATCTCCGCCTACATTGCATTCTTGATGGGAGTAGGGATTTTTATATCCACAACATACACCTTACTAATAACGAAGATCGGGACCCATTAACTACAATAACTGAGATCTATCGGCATTGAGTATGCTAAGTTTGTGTGCTGAAGATTTCCTTATATATTGATAATCTGCTAAATATTTTTGAATGAGCTTGTGTTTGCCTTTTTGCAGTCAATCATCTTCTCTTTCTAATAAAATGATTTATTAAAGAAAACGCTTTTTTTGTTTTTAAATGAAATTTGTTTGGCCATCCATAAAAAATGTGAAGTGATTCAACTAGAAGCGCTTGTGTCTCTGCAGGAGGAAATTTTAAGCGAGTTTTGAGGTCTTAGGAACAAATACTAGTTCACTCTTTCGAGCTTTGGACTAGACGTTTTTTATACCTACATGTTGACCTCGCGGCCAACATACGCTCCCACCTCCTCTTTTTCCGGGTTTTTATTTCTGTTTGAAAACCATTATTAGTTTTCATATATAAGTGTGTTACTTATCCGGGCAACCAAGAAAAGGTTATAGTCGTCTATCTCACAAAAGACTCTGTCCAGGGCTAATAAAGAAGAACCATTGAATAATCATAATATAGTTTGTGGTAAGGGATGATAATCTAATGGGTTGCTTGTTTTTATTCACTCTCCGACAAAAGTAATGCGAAATTTTAACAACCATGTGCATAAAAGTTTAAATGATTTTAAAGAACACAGAGAAGAATTTTATTTATGGCAAAAATCTGTAGAGGATGATTGGAAGTACTGCTGCATTTATTATTTTAGCATATAATGTATACATTTCTTGCTAAATATTGTAAGGGATAAAATCTTTAGGATTTTCACAATAAATTGCGTTGCATTGAGTCAATGCCAATCACATCATTTTATTGGTGTCTCCAAGGTTTAATAACAATTGTATTCTAAAATTACATATTTATTTGATTGGCGTCTCTAAGCGGGATGTAACATAATATTTAATAAAACTATTTAGTACAAAATGATCTTTAATATTTCAAGGAATCTTGTAATATAACTTATTAACTACGGGAGAATCCCATTGCTTGGAGTGGCATAGAAATCTTACGCGTTTTGATTTCTACCAGCTAGTAATTCTGTTGCGTCTTCAACATTCCCATTGGCTTCTACAAGTGCCTGGATATTTTCTTGAACATTCTCATAGCCAATTTCAGCCATGAATGTCAGCTCCTTCCTGTACTCAACCAGCAAGTTCTTCCTTCCATTTCCAGGAAGAGCCAATCCACCCTTCTCCTCTTTCCCTTCCTTGAGATCCTTTACAGGCCCCTGGAAACTGAAACTCTCAAACCCGCTGTTAATGCTACTCATAAGCCTTATCCCCTCTGGGCTGTTCTCAAGCTTGGCTAATAAAATGTCGTTATTTCTCATCTGGATATTTGCGTAGTCTTCATTCTCGGCGAATTTCTCAATCTCCTCTTCGAACCCAGAATTCAACATAGCGTTAAAATTTGAATTATTTTCCAAGTTTTCCTTCAGATCAGGAAACATGTCTTTGATCAAATTAAGTGTACTTGGATTTGAAACCATTTTCATGATCCCGGGATTTTTCAAGCTTGCTTGCAGTTGATTTTCTTTTTTCCCCTCAAACTTTTTGATTTTCTTGACTTTCAAGGTTGATCCAAATTTCAATCCGAGCTCGGTTAGTTGTTTTGATGAGTTTCCAAGATTTCTGTCTTCTAAAAATAAAGCCTGCTCGTCGTAGGGAATTCGATAAATCTTCTCTACCACCTTCTTAACACTTTCTATACTGTCGTTGGGATTTATTTCTATTTCTTTTTCCGTTGCTAAATGCTGTAACTTAATGATGAAACCCATGGGATTGTTTTTTTCTACATTCTTTTAAGTCGAAAAGGTCCAATTAAAAGATAGGGGAATGAAAAGGGATGACAATCCTTGTTTAAAAGGCTGAAATTAATTAAGATGAATGATCTGGCAAGATTTTTAAGCTATGTTTAGTACAAGGGAGGAATGCATAAATTCTTATTTATAGGTTTTTGCATAAAAATTAAATAATGCATAAAGATAATGACCCTAATTCCGGGATCTGCCAGTAAAAAAAGCAAAACACAACGATTGAGTAGGAGAAAATAAATACGTTCTGTTTTGACTTTTGAAACAAATTACTGATGAAGTTAAATATATTTTATAGAAATTACAGTTTCCTTGAATTCAAGAACTTGTTCCTTTTTGAAATTTGCTTTAAATGGTAGATTGATAAGGTATTTGGAATGTATTTTTATAAATAATTTTGGTTAGGGTTCAGTTTAGTTTATTGATCCGTCACTATAACCATCTTTGTTATATTTTATACGGATGATCTCCTAGCTGAAATGGTCCAGTGGTAAGATACTTGTTTCGGGTGCAGGTGGCTCGGGTTCGATTCCCGGTTTCGGCATTTTTTCATTGGTCATTGCCCCCCTTTAATAGACTTTATATTTGATCGTCTTTTACTCCTTATGAGTGATAAGGACAAGAAAAATAAAATAAGCGAGATTGCTGCCAAGCTTGAAGGTACCATCGGTAGATCTGAAATCCTGAACTTTTGAGGTATTTGGACCAGAACTTTCACATGCAAAGAGAATTACTAAAAGACAAGAATAAGAATACTTCTACCAAAAAAGATAGTTCAGAGAATATTGAATAAATCGAAGCATTTAATTTCTTTTTAAGGGGTTTATTTATTTAGTAAATACCTGGATTATTCCTTTACTATACTGCTAATAAAAGTCTTAATAAATTACATTTATAATTTGTTAACCAACTCCCAGCTCTTTAATTTGTTCTCAAACTCTATTATCTTTGCCCCTTCCATAGAATTAATTTTTAATTTGTTTCTTTCCTCTTCTATATAAGTCTTTCTGTCTAAAATGAATTTGATTAAATCTCCAATGACTTCCTTGAAGATTCCTACTTTACTCTCTGCTTTCAGTTCATTGCAAATGACTGTGGCATATTCAGGGAATCCGATACTGCTTCCGTACTGATGAGCTTGTTTCTTAATTAGAACAATGGACTCCCTGATTACAAACATTTGTAAGTCTTCAGAATCTAGATCATCATTTGACAATCTTATTGAATCATAGTCAAACTTCTTGACAGACTTTTTTAGATTTTTTATGGATATGGCTAAATTTAGAACTTTCACCAAATGAAAAGACAGGGGAATAAATTCACGTCTTCCCAACAAAGCTCGGATTGAACGGAGAATGAGTACTGAGTTTTTAAGTGACATATTCGACTCAATATACATTAAAACAATGGAAATAAAGGTGTTGGCATCACTGGTGGATTTGACTGCCTTGGCTAGAATTTCTAAGTAAAAAACATAAAGTCCCTTCTCGTAATTGGTTGTCTCTAACATTTTTTTGAAAGCTAAGATTTCGTCTGTGATGTTTCTCTTTTCTCTAATGAATGTTTCTATTTCTTCATTTATTGATGAGGACTGTCTTTTATAAATGGATTCGATACTCATTGATGGGTAATGGATTTTAAGGAAAGTAAAAAATTTACAAGAAAAAAAACGGAATTCTGTTTTAGTACAAGAGTGAAATTGCATAAAATTATAATTTTTTGAATATCGATACGCATAAATTGATTTTATGAAACATTTTTATTTCATTTTCTTATTTCTATCTTTTTTATCTCGTAGAAGATTTTCTCTTGTAAAATATTAAAAAATCTGTTTTTTTTTCTATTTTAATTTTATGCAGTTTTTAGCCCGATGATTAAGAAAATCATTTATGAATTCAACCAATGTGACCCGAAAAGATGCAGTGGACACAGATTAGTAAAATATAAGAAAATCGAGTCGATCCCTTTGAAGCATGGCTTTTCCGGAATTTTATTATCTCCGACTGGGAAAATAACTCTATCCCCGGAAGACAAGGATCTTATTTTGAAATACGGAATTGGACTCATTGACTGTTCCTGGAATCAAATAGAAGATTTTAAAACAACTTCAGATTTTAAAAGAATAAAAGGAAAGGGCAGACTTCTGCCATTCTTAGTCGCGGGAAATACTATAAATTACGGAAAGCCTCACTTATCATCTAAACTGTGTTGAAGCATTGAGTGCAGCTCTGTACATTATTGGAGAGAAGGAGGAAGCTAGAAGCTTATTTGATGGATTCAGTTATGGTAATGCCTTCTTTATCCTCAATGAAGAGTTATTAGAGCTGTATTCAAAGTGCAAGGATTCTGAAGAGATATTGAAGACACAAAATGAATACATAGCAAAACACAGCAGAAGAGACTGAATTTTATTTAATAAATTGTATTTTTTAAAAATTTTTAAAAACTAGCGATGGTGGAAATTAATGAAAAATTTGAAGAAGATTTTGTTCACAAATTTTATAATTTCAAGTCAGATAAATTCTCAGAGTCCAGAGTTGTTCCTTGGCCTTTTACCAAAGTGTTCTTCGAGAAATACACAAACGAGTCTTCTTTTATTTTGGATGCAGGTTGTGGAAATGGAAGATCATTTCTTCATAAAAACTTAATTGGATTGGATTATAGCTTCAAGCTATTGGAGGAAGCTAAGGGGAAAGGTGGTTTGGGATTGATAAAGTCAAATGTTATAGAAATGCCTTTTAAAGACAACAGTTTCGACACAGTCCTGAGCGTAGCTGTTATTCATCACTTCAGCACAGAAGAAAGAAGAAGGAAAGCTTTACTCGAAATGAAGCGAGTACTGAGACCCAATGGTTTTCTGTTTAGTTGGCTGGATCATTAGCCAGTAAGAGAAAAAAATTTCACTCAGCAAATTTGGAGAAAAATGATTATTTAGTTAGTTGGAAAGGAGAAGAAGATTTAATGAGATTTTACCATCTCTTTGATGAAGCAGAACTAAAAGAGTTGTGCGAAGGGTGTGGCTTTGAGGTATTGGAAATGGGAAGAGAGCAAGAGAGTCTTTATATTGTTTTAAGAAAGTGAGGAAGAGTCTTTATATTGTTTAAGAAAATAAGGAAGAGTCTTTATATTGTTTTAAGAAAGTGAGGAAGAGTCTTGATATTGTTTAAGAAAGTAAGGAAGAGTCTTTATATTGTTTAAGAAAATAAGGAAGAGTCTTTATAATGTTTAAGAAAATAAGTAAGAGTCTTTATAATGTTTAAGAAAGTAAGGAAGAGTCTTTATATTGTTTTAAGAAAGTGAGGAAGAGTCTTTATATTGTTTTAAGAAAGTGAGGAAGAGTCTTTATATTGTCTTATGAAGGTGAGGAAACCTAGATATTGAATACAATATTCTGAAAATTGAAATATTATTAATTTAAATCTTCTCCTTAAACATGCTTTATTCAATAATAAATCGATTTAATTGATATGTATTAGCTATATAGGAACCTTGGTGTGTTGATTTTTTTAATTGATAAAGTTCAATTGAATACCTCTGATCATTTCTAACAGGCTGTTTCTTGTTTTCTACTGTCTATCATGATAAAATACTTGGTTATTTTCTCAATGCAATATAATACTTAAACCCGGTGAAAAAGTTGATAATAAAAACCTGTGAAATGGTTTCAATCTTACTGACAGATGATTTGGAAGTCAGCCAAAAATTTTGAAACTTATCAAATAATGAAGAATCTCTATAACTCTAAGTAAAAATTCAATTTTGAGAAAGTCCTGACATTGGTCAGACAGTACGGGATGGCGACTAAAATTTTATTTAATAAAAAAAACTAGTACCTTAAGGGAAACTAAATGTTCTTTGAAGTCTTGAGAGCTTGCAGCAAATCTTAAGCCCACTCTTCTTTCATCCTGCCTCCGTATGTGAAACATGTTGTCAAGTCTTCAATTAACTTAATGTTCATCTAGCAGGATCTTCAATTAATGGCTTGAGCTAATCCTTGGGGACTGCCATCAGACGAGAAGTCTGGTATCACGAATGAATATTAAAGCTTTTAAAGCTCCCTAGTAAATTAAAGAATGGAAATTTTACATGAAGGCATACTTATTAAAAAGCAATGATATAAGTCTTTCTTTAAATGACTACTAAATTCGGGGCGTTAAAATTGTGCCATACTCATTTTGGATTTGATTACTGAACTTATCACACAAGATTTCATATTAATGTAGCTGTTAGAAATGCCATGGCAATCATTAATTCAGAACTACTTATCAAACAACCAACTCTTTTATGCTTCCAGAACGAATGAATTAATCAATTTTATTTACATTGGTTCATTTAAATGTCTCTTTCATTAGTGAACAAATAGATCTGAGTAAAACAAGATGACTTAAGGAATTACTGGAGTTTAATTATATTGATATTGGATATTTCATTCTTAGAGATGGAAAATTAGTTAATAAATTTATCTTATTAAGTATTATTTCTGATTTGTCAGCTGTAGATTGAGTATATGGTTTGAATGCACCATAAAACTGAATTCTAAGAATACCCTATGGCAAGCACACCAATTCAAATACATGGTCTGATTTTTAGATATCACAAACATCTGATTTATTCTCAACTGGAAATTAGATCTTGTTTAAATATTATTAAAATGATGTGTTATTTATTTTAATTGGATACAAGACCTGAAAGACTTGAAAATCTTTAGATATTAGCATTAAGATCTGGCGCAACATACTAGTCGAGTTTTGATAATCGATTTAATTTATACATTGTTTAAAAGCTGAGTAAATGTTTGGGTTTAATTCGTTAGTAAATAACATGATGGAAATCCATTAAGGTTGCTACATAAGTATCCACACAAAAGTATTTGGCTTTTCTTTTACAGGTAAAAGGCTAATAAAACTCAAGCACACTGCAAAAACAATATCATCTTCCTATTCAACTCCGGTCAGAGAAAGATACCTTCTGTGTTTTCGATTGGATCATTAAAGGCAATTTCCACAGCGTATCTATTCTATTGAATTTAAATATTAAGACTGAAGCTTTTGTGAAATGGCAAGTATTTTCAAGAAAATATATAAATCTTTAAAAGAAAATTTATTTTCACTATATTTCTAAAGAAATGAATGATTGATGAAAACCTTATTGTCAAACTGGTTGCTAAAAAACTCCCAAGGATGGAGAAAACTTGGCATAGCCCCATCATACCTTTGTACCCTTAGATAATCAGTACAACCATATATAAAATATCTACATTTTTCAAACCAAACGCTACACAGGACTTCTATATGTCGTCACGTCAATACGTGAGCATTACACCTATACCTCCTATAACAGACTTGTATTACATCCAACTGCAGCCAGCCGTCTTCCTTATTTTTATAACACATAAAAATTTTCAAGAAGTTAGAAAGAGATTGCCAATCTTTTAATGAAAGCACCAAATTTCTGCACGATAACAAAATACATACTGAAATACAGTATGATGGCATTTGTTTGCAGTACTTAATGTCATCTCTGACATATTATTTATTGAATATAAATCTTTAGATTTAACTTCTAATATTAAATGGAATGTGGGTAGGGTATTATTTTAAAAGATATAAGATTCAATATACATTAGACAATGCTATATCCTCATAAAAAGGGAACAAGTGATGGTTCATACAGACCGTTGGAGTAACAACGTTTATTAATAAATATAGACATTTGGTTTGATTCTAATGAAGGCTAATGAGATAATTCCTAAAAGATGAGAAATTTAGATCTATCAAAGACCATCGGATCTACAATCCAATTTTTACCACAAAGCCAACTCCGTTTTAAAATTCGATTCCGCCTCTTAAATCAATATATTTTCAAACTTGTCAAAATTTTCTTTTTACACCCATGGTTTTCAAAGAAACTCTTACTTCGACTAATGAAGCGGAGAATGAAATACAAAAGTCTATCACCTATCTTGAAGAACATCAGCATTTTGCTAATAAATTTATTGATGAAGGCAATTTGATTGGATCTTATAAAAATACAATTAGAATCGAAAATGAATTGAAAAGGCTCAATTTTATTCTATCAAGCTCAGTAGATGAATTGAAAGATGAAGTAATCAAATTCAAAGAGAGTATCAGTATTGAGGCTCTAAGGGCAAAGTGTAAAGCCATAGAGGTTATGATGAAAGAGGATTTCGGAGATGATGAAGACGATGATATTTATGACGACTAGATCTAGGTACTAATCTTCCTTGAAATTAATTTATTTGATGTTTATCTTTTGGTTTTTAATTACTTCATCTTCAACTGTTAATAAATGAACCATTTGGAATTTAATTATAACTTCATGGATAATATTCCGTTTTTTAATTAAAATCATATTTTAATATATTTTTAGTTAGTTTTTAAAAAATTTTATAATTTTTATTAAGAAAACTGGATTGAAATGAAAAATTTTTCATTTGAGATCAAATTAAAGCTTTTAAAATTAATTTGAAATCATATGAAAAATTCTGAAAAACAATTGATAATTTATTTAAATCATAAACCAAGTTTAAATGGGCATGCTAAGTCTTAATAACCATGATTCCGTGTCCGTTTCATTGTGTTTCTTATTGAAATTGCGCCTTTTTCCCTTTTGTTTCTTTGAAGAATATTTGTACAAGTACTATAAAAAAGAGTAAATAGCCAATGTAAAAAGGAAATACTGGGTTTTTAACTTGGTCTTCTGTTTGAGGAAGGAATCCGAGTAAAATAAGGGCTAAATAATTTCCGAATACAGCAACGAGTGACCCGGGTACTACGTATTCACTAGGGAATATCTCAGCCATGATTATGTAAGGAATATTACCTAGTCCTAAATTAAAACCAATAGATAAAACGTAGGCAAAGTAATTCTTCTTTAAATTAAAATAAAAGCAAATACATGCGATGAGGCAAGAGACGGAAGAAATTAAGGTAAGGGGCTTCCGTCCAACTACACCATTAAAAAATCCTGAGCATAATGTAGTAATCAATCCTATAATTAATGTTAAAACCAAGCCTAAACCATCACCATCAAATATGATCTTTGGAGAGATCGAAAGGGTGTAGATTCCAGCGAAATTATTTGCGAAATGGAACGCAATTATTAAAAATATTGATCTAAAAGCTTCCTTGCTTTTGAAGAGGGCGAAAAATGAGACACCATCCTTCGAATTGGTCATCTTAATACAGAATAGTGATAGAAATGAAGCCAGGGCACCGGAAAAGGCAATAATTATAAAAAATTCTCTAGTTTTACTAAGCAAAAAGTCATTGAAGTAAGCATTAAAAATTAATCCCCCAATAATGGCCACAACATAAAATGAAGATATCATTCCCCTTAAATCAAGTGGAGCGATCAAATTAAGATAGCAGCACACTTCACTTTGTCCAAAGCCACCTGCCAACCCGCCTAGAAATCTGCTCAAAAATAAGAGATAAATATTCTCAGTTAATAAAAGACCAAAGCTGAAAGAAACAAGAATCCCAGTGAGAAAAAACATGTCAGTTTTGGGGAAGTTGAAATTGTAAGTGAAAAGGCAAGAAAAAAGTCCCCCGGCATAGAAAACTGGATAATTAAAATCTTTGAATCTCTCTTTTTGGAGGACATCAGTCCATGTGAGAATTTCTGGTATTGTTGTGTTGATTCCATAAAAAAATGGAATTAAACTAGCAACCAATGTGCTATATATAAGCATTAGTGTGGTTCTATTCTTCTTTCTTGGGACTGTCTCTGTCTTATCAAGGCTAGATCTGGCTTCATTGCTCACAATGAAATTTTGTTCTACTTCAACGGACATAGGATAGAAATTTTTAAAATATTTAAGGAGAAATCTGTCCGAGATGACTTTAAACTAGAGCGAGAAAGGAATGCATCTTAATACTGTCTTGTGGTATACTAAACACTTTATAGTGATGAAAATCGATGCATTCATTAAGAGATTGGCAATCTCTTTCTTAACTCCTTGTGAAAAATTTTATGAATTTGAAAAATAAGGAAGACAGCAGGCTGCAGTTGTGTGTAAAACAAGTCTGCAGCCACTACTTAGGAGGTAGAGGTGTAAAGCTCGTGCTCGAGCATTTACGACACATAGGAGTCCTGTGTAGCTTTTGGTTTCAAAATGCCGGGTGGTTCAAGAAAGTGTTTATATATGGACATGAAGCCATTCCACTTTGGATATAAAACATATATTTTGCTCCTAGTTATCGAAGCCCACCAGGGTATGATTGGGCTTAGCCCTGAATTTAGAGTGATCCGTTTCGTGTTTTTCCGATCTTGCCTGGGCCAAGTTTCCTCCATCCCTCGTGGGTGGAGTTTTTAGCAACCCGTTTGACAATAAGGTTTTCACCGATCACTCATTAGCTATAGCAATATAGTGAAAATAAATTAATTTTTTTTTTTTTTTTTTTAAGGAGAAATCAGTTATGTTGAGAAAATGACAATAATCAGAGAATATTCTTGTAGCAAGACACGAATGTGCATTTGCTATGACCTGTACACGAATCCACAACATGAGATAATCTGTTGAATTTTGAAGAACTTCAAGAATTTCCGTGATGATTACATTGGAATATTCAAGAAAAAAAAACTATTTTATTCAATGCAATTAACACAAGTCCCATCAGATACAAATAAGTAATTAATATATTCATATTGATGTGATATAGTGTTGACAAACTTCAAGAATCAGATTATACATCTAACTATTAAACTCTAGTCAATAAAAACTATAATATCCGGTTGGTCTTTGCCTATTTGAGACACAATTCTGATTTACATGTTCCCTAGTCATTCACTATAACAGCTAAATGTTTTTAGGAGATTGCAAAGAGGAGTCTGCAAATGCTTTCAATCTTTCCAGCTGGCATTCTGCCGAAAGCTGGAAAGTCCCCTACAACGACACAAAACATTTTCATTCTCACCGGTTTACTAAAACTTTGTTGTTTTAATCTGAGGTTGATAATCCCAAGCACACTTATCTCTCATTTCCCAAACCTCACAGTTAAGTAGTAAATGCTTTATCTTTCCATGTGTTTTATTTTACAGTATATGAAGAATTTATTTAATAGATAATCTAATATTTACTCTTTGATTGATTCCGTGTCAAGTCTCTTGTCTACACCAGATGATCTGTGCACTAACTGCTTAAGACTCATATGGTTGTCCGCCTCTTTAATATTCCAGAGTCTTTTTGAGTAGAATAGATTGAATGTATGCTTCAACTTTTGGTTCAATTCAAATCTCTTTGCTATACTTATTCGTTACTAGCTCATTACGTATGGAATTATATTCACTTTGAACTTGTAAATCAATGATAACTCATTTGCTATTAAATCGTATTTTCTAGTTTTTCATTTTCAACTTGAGTTAATAGGTCAAGATTGGTGATTCTAACCTCGATCAGAGTCATTTCTTTTTATCATGTAAGATGATATCTGGTCTGTCATGTTGCAATTCCTGTATCTACTCGAATCTCGACATTTTCATTTGCTACAACTTCTTGAACGGAATGGGATTTCAGTTTTCTTGTCTTCTTAATTCCGAATCTCCTACACAATGATAAATGTTTGCATCTTAACACTTAATTATGCCTTCTCATATAATCATGAGCTAGCATAGGGTCGCATTTGGTAGCAAGATGATCTACTGTCTTTGGCATAGCTTTGCAATGTGGGCATCTAACATTTTCTCCAAAGAATATATTTCTATCCTGAAGAAAAGCAATAAGCTCCTTCATCTCTTGGCTTCATATTTCCTATGGTAAGCCATACTGAAGAATCTTTATTAATAGAGGCAAGTTCATAATCACAGACCAAAAACAAACTTTCATGGTGTTGTTTTCTTTTGATGTTGGTCATTGGGTATTTAATTTGTGATTCATAAAGAGATTCCTTGGTAATCTCGCCTTCTGTATTATACTTCAATTTTATGCATTTGTCAATTGTTGAGAGATGTGTCTTGTTGTCTTCTTCAACCTTAATTATAGTGTTACGCCTTAAAAGACATATTTCTTGATTTTTCCAGGCAATTCTTTAATTGAATGAGCATACTCTCAATCATATGTTCGATATTGGACATTCCTCTTCCCATCTTGGCTCTTGGCAAATACAGTCTTTCTTTGTTTGCTGGCTGCAAGTGGACTTTGTATTCCATTAGTACTTTCCTGATGGATTCATCGAGTTTAACATATTCTTCTGGCTCAAGCTTTAATACTCCTATATGATAATTAAGTACAGACACAGCATGCTCGTTTATTGCTTTAAATAAATTCTTTGCATTCAGTTTGCTTTCACAACATTTCTTGATTCTTTTTAAAATTTCATTTCTTACCTTTTCAAAGGAATCTTTGGATATTGTGCTACTAGCTGTCTAAATAATTACTAGGTATCTATAACTGTCATTGCCTTCTAAAAGCGTTGCATCTGATTCACAAACTTTGCTATTGGTAGCGGATTTGGTCTTATTCATTTCCAAACCCTGGGCAGAATCTGTCGTGAGACGGATGACTGTAGCCTTTTCGTGGCTGCCCGGATAAGTAGCACACTTATGTGTGTGAAACTAATAACAGTTTATATCAGAACGTTACAACAGACTCATAAAGAGAAAACCCCGAAAAAGAGGAGGTGGGCCGGATGATGATCGAAAGGATCAATATGCGGGAGCGGCATGGATAAAAAAGGACTTGCCCGAAGCTCGAAAGAGTGGGCTTAGGATTTGTTCCAAGTGCCCAGGACCTCCGTAGGAGGTTTAAAATTTCCTCCTATAGAGGCACAGGCGCTTCTAGTTGAATAAATTTCGTTTTTTTTTTCATTTCCAAACCAATTCCATTAAAGAATGATTTTGTCTCATTCATCATTCTTTGAAGTTCTTCATCAGATTCAGCAAGCAATTTCAAATCATCAATAAATAAAAGGTGGTTTGTAATATACATATCAGATTCGGGTTTGACACCGACTTTCTGATATTTGGCACTTAGCTTACGACTTAGTGGATCCAAGCATAAAACAAATAAGAGTGGGGAGGCTGTCTCTCTGTAAGATGCCTCTCTCCAACCTTTTCTCTAGAATATTATTATTAGTATATCCTTCATTGGGCAGAATCTATCGTGAGAAAAATAACTGTAACCTTTTCCTGGTTGCCTTGATATGTAACACGCTTGTACGTGTGAAATAGTAACAGTTTATATCGGAACGTCACATTACAGCTAGTCTCCTCATAATAAGAAAATTCCGAAAAAAGCATAGGTGGGATCGTAAATCAAGCCTGCCGACATATGAGAGCAGCATGGATAAAAAGGGGCCTGTCCAAAGCTCGAAAGAATTGGCTTAGAATTTGTGTTGAGTGTTCAAGACCTCAATAGGAGGGTTAAAATTTTCCTCCTGCAGTGGCACAAGCACACCCAGTTAATAAATCTTGTTTTTTTGTGTATCCTTCAATCAGGTTGTGAGCCAAATCCACCAAGACATAAACTTGAAGCAAAGCAAAGTAAAATCAATAGCAAACAAAAATGCAATCTGATGATACACCCAGCCAATATTACGGGCCGACCTACTTCTTATTCGGCGATTCAAGCGTTGTGAGACCGGTGTGAGAAGATGGTTTCCAATTACCTTTAAGCACAAGACTTTAAATCATGAAGTAAATTTGTAATAAACAATTTCTGAAAGGGTTTTGTGTAAATTATTTTATGAATTATTGGAAATGATAACCTAACATTTTTTTTTTCGGTTTTGTCATTTCACTAATACTTTTTATAGCGTTAAAATTCAAATAGATAATTTATTCTTAACTGTAATAGGAAGCCATAGTGATTATGTCGTCAATGGCGCTATTGGTGTTTATAACTCTAACTTTCCACATTTTAGGCTTATTTAATATATCTACCAATTCGTTTCTCTCAATGGAATAAAAATCTTCAAATAATATACGAACTGTTGATAAATCGAAAATGTTTCAAGCACGAGCCCGTATGTATTTCCCAATGGTTCTTTCTTAAAGCATATTTCTTGTATGCTTTTATTAGCTATTGGAATCTCTTTAATTCTCTCTGGGTATTGATTCTAGGTTATTAAAACAAGTTTTTTCAGATTCAAGAGTCTTCTGAACTCATATTCAATGCGCATTTCAATTATTTCTGAGAAAATGGTTAATTCCTGAAGATTTTCGCAATTTTCACAAATCTTGAGTAGGAATTCGTTGTCTTGGTATTAACCTGAAAGTGATAAAACAGACAAATTTTTCAATTTGGATAACGCAACCGCAGAGTTTGGGCTTAGTTTTTTTGACGATAAAAATAGATGCTCAGTCTTTTCGCCGACATTTTCAACTAGGAGTTCTATAAATTCATTGTTTTGTCTAAATGCGCTAAATCTTAAAATTTTAGGGTTTTTAAGTTTTTTTATTTCGGTTACTGTTTCAAAGAAAAGCCTTCAACCAGCATTCAAATGCAACTCTGTGATCCTCTTAAATGCTGAGAAAATAGCTTTAACAGATTGGTTCGGCAATTCTGGAGCATGTAATTTAAGGAACTTCAAGTTTTTACAATGCTTAAATCCATTGGCTTCGTCTGTCTTCAAGCCACTCGCTTTTGGCTCCAATTCGGCAATGTTATTCCATTTGTAAATCAAATTTCTTAAAAAATTTCCGCTCTTCTGAGACCCGTCTAACCCAGTATTCTGAGATTTTCACATTTTTTAAACAACAAACCAATTTTATACGACAATTTTTCGAAGTTCAATCGCAACTCTGTAACATTTGGAATACAGGGCTGAGCAGAATCTGTCGTGAGACGGATAACTGTAGCCTTTTCGTGGTTTCCCGGATAAGTAACACATTTATGAGTGTGAAATTAATAATAGTTTATATCAGAACGTCACAGGAGACTCATAAAAAGAAAAATCCCGAAAAAAGGGGAAAGTGAGGCGGATGGTATACATCCATCTGCGGCATGGATAAAAAAGGGCGTGCCCGAAGCTCGAAAGAATGGGCTTGGGATTTGTTCTAAGTGCCCAGGACCTCGGTAGGAGGTTTAAAATTTCCTCCTATAGAGGTACAGGGGCTTCTAGTTGCTTAGTTTTTTTTTGTCTTTCATCCTTCCTTCGAGTCTCTCATTCGTGCTTTCAACTACCTTACTATATCCAATATCCTCTTATATATTTTGTCACATTTAAAATTAAGCAGATTCAGGCGTCTTCACGAGTACTATTGATTGGATTTATTCATCAGATTTAGTCACAAGGTCTATGATTTTTATGCTAGTTTTTTAATAGCTCTCCCCTGGTCATTAAATATCTGTAATTATATTCATCCTGCAGTTGTAAATTCCTGATAACTCAATGGAAATTCAATCTTATTTTAAAGGTTTTTCACTTTCCATCCAGCTTAATAGTTCAAGATTGGTCACTCCAATCTTTATCAATGCATTTCATATTCATCATATTATAAGAAAACAAATGAGTTCTATCTTACATTTTAGTATCTGGATTTATTCTTGTTTCTAGATGAATTTCTACATTATTGTTGGCAACTATTTCCTGGAATGCATGTCTTCTTTGATCAACATTTGTTTTGTAATGACAAATTGGTGCATCTAAAAACTTCACTATATCTTCTGACATAGTCATTAGCAAGCATACTATCATATTTTATAACAAGATAATTAAACTTTT
>JAWNLH010000938.1:0-30473 GCA_035042485.1 Drosophila cyrtoloma
AGATAGTGAAAATAAATTACTTTTTTTTTAATAATATGCGCCTATAGATAGCCTGAATTTTGACTTACTCTTGCACCCAATTCAATTTATTGATGTGAGTTCTTCATGAAGCAATTTTAATTCAATATTTAATTTATCAAATCTTATGATTGCCCTATTATTGCTGCTCTTCCCAATCCATTTCAATTTAGAAAACCTAACCAATCGAAGTCAAAATCTATTACAAGAGTTAAGTTTTATATTTTCTAGCTTAACAAATTGCAAATCTAAAGATATCTTCCTATACTCTTTGGATGCACATCACATCTTTTAATTATCGTTTGTCTTCAAATGAAATACTTTAGGAGTTTTCTTGAGCTCAAAATTATTTTTAGTTTATTTCTATTTTATCTGTGATTATAATTGCTTTATAGTGTTTCTTAGTTGATATAATGATCAATCATTCTCACTCTATGACATGTGAAAAATTCATATCTTTTTTAATATTATTAACAATCAGTGATACTTATATTAGAAAAAGCACAGAAATTAGCATGTTAAAAATCAAACTCACATTCTCTAAATTCTGTGGTCTTTCGCTCTCATACAGATATACCAACACATATGCACTATCTTTCACTGAAAATATTCGAAACAAAGACTGGGAATATATATTTCTAATGAAAAAATATTATTTGATAAATTAAATATAAATTTTTGTCAAAATTTTCTCAAAAAAAAAACACTAAAAAATTTTAGCTCTATAATGAATGAATGAATCCAACCGCCGAATACCCAGGACCATTTATGGTTTGAGAATTATTGCCTGAAATTAAAAGAATTCCTTTTAAATGACCAAGATTTGAGATTTTTGGCGGCATTAATTATTTTCCATTCTAGATGAATTATAAAAAAGGAATAACTAAAAGGAAAACAATGCTTTTGAATTTTTAACCAATAAAGAAAATAGCTGAATTAAAGAAATCAATCAACTTACATTTAGTTTTCAAGTATCATTTGGCATAAGCAGAAAACTATCAAATGGTTTTTAAATCCCTGCATATTCGGATATTATTAAAATTCTACATTATTTCTTTGCTCCTAGAATTGCCTTGATAGTGTCTATCATAAAACCATAAAAATGTCAATACTAGACAAACTAACCTAAATATGAATCTCTAGAGAATTGATTTTATCTTTAAATTGCTCAATGTCAATTCTGAATAATCATTTACATTTTATTTAATATGACGGTATAGAATTAGCTAATATAATTGGTAAAACACGAAGAACTAACATATATGAATTTGAAAATACAAGCAACAAAAACATGTATATACTTTCAATGATACTCGATGGGCAGAACCGTTGTTGGTTTGCATAATAGGTAGAAGGGGGCCTAAATCGGCACGAGGTTTGTTAACCCCTATTATTTAATTGATTTTGTCTCTATATGTCTTTAAAAGGATTACAATAACTAAAAGTTAAACATTGAATTGGATACTCAATATGTGTGTCGCTACCAACTAATAGCCACAATTGAATTATAAATGACTTTAGAATTTTATTAACAATATTATATTGGTAAAAAATGTAACGGATTATTGGTGTTGATTCTCACTGGCGATTTATATGAAGACAAACTATTTTGGAAGTTTTGCTGTAATCTGTCATTATATGGGTTCAACTCGAATTCCCACTTTTATAGTATTAAAAAGGGGGAGCCAATCAGAATTGTTATCTTGTTCTGCTTCTCTTACAAATCATGTTTTAAAGGGGAATAGATTCTATTCCTGGAATTAAATTTTAGATATAAATGCAAATAGTAATAATAGAAATGTCCTTAAACATGCTGACTCTTGTCTTCACAATGTGATTCATTAATTGGTCAGCTAGTAAAAGCCAGTTATTTACATGTATTGATTTACCAAGGAATATGAGGAATAAAAATGATTAGTAAACAAAGTCAATCAATAAGTTGATCATTATTTGTACGGTCTATGGTAATGTGTATCATCTCTTTGTGAAATTCATATTTATGATAACGACTTTTCATTTGAATTCAATAACGTAATTGTTTTAGTAGATCAAAAAGCTCCACTAGATAAAGAACGACTTGAAAAATTTTAATAGTCCCAATTGAACTTACCTGAAATATTACTATTTTGTAAAATTCGAGAAGTTCAAATCAACACAACAATTACAAGGATGTGAAGTCAAGCCAATACATATACCAAGTTGGTCTTCCCCAAAGTGAAATAAGTCATTTATATTTCATCATAGCATATTTTTGCTGCCAGGTCATAATGTGCAACACTTATAATGCATTTAAATAATTCGTGTGGTTTCCCAGACAAATTAATATTATACTACGATATTAAAATAAATCAATTTGATAAATATTTACAAGAGAAATTTCTAATAAAACCCTAATTTACAATCTAACTACATTAATTTGAGCTTAAGTTTCAATCAACAATGATTCTTTAAACAGTTATTTATTAAAACTTTAATTCATAAGAAAGTAAATCAAGTTCTAAGCCTCTGAGACAAGACTCATCAGATAATAACACCCTTTATTTCATTTCTTCTTCGTAAAGCATTTCTCTTTCCTTTTTCTTCTCTTCCTTCACGGCCATCTTCTCCTTTTTAAAGTCGTTTTTTGTTTTTTTAAGTGGATCTTCCCATCTTTTTGCCTCTTCGGCTTCCAATCTTTGTGATTCTCTTTTCTTATTTTCCTGTTCATTAATTCTCTTTTGCATTTCTCCTCTCGAAATCTTTCTTGTAAAGGTATTGGACATGGTGGGCTACTTTTTACAAAATGTATGGATTTTACTCAATGAATTAAAGGATTCCATGGGTTTTAGATGATTATTAAACAGCAATATTTATTGAAACAGCCAATTCAATTTCTGCTTATTGTGATATATTTAATCATAGCTACATCTTTTTTAAAATCAAACGTATTGATGATGAAGTTATCCAAAAATGTAGTATCCAATTTATACTTTTCATCATAGGACATTATATCTGACAGGAGCATTATTTAAATTTCCATATTTATTAAATTGATTCATCTTATACCTATCAAGAACTGGATTCGCCAATAATCAACTCAATAGTGATATTGCATTCAAATTCAGTAAAATGTCAATTGGTTGGGGAAGTCTTTTGCTTACTATTCTTTAGAGATGGAATATGAAGTCATGAATTTAGTTCGTGCCTAACAATTTTTTTAGTAAATACATTCACTAGTTCTTGAACTGTTCGTGGTTACAATAGACTACAGCAAGAAGTAAAATAATCTTCATGTGATCTTGTGCATACTGTTTACTTTGAAATTTAAATGCTTAATCTTTCCATTAAGAGTCTAAATTGCTTTTCTTAAGCCCCCAAAAAAATTTATCGTCAATATAATAAAAAAAGGAATTTATTGTCACTTTATTGCTAAAGCTAGTGAGTGATCGGTGAAAACCTTATTGTCAAGCAGGTTGCTAAAAACTCCACCCACGAGGGATGGAGGAAACTTGGCCCAGACAAGATCGGAAAAACACTCAACGAATCATTCTAAATTAGGGCTAAGCCCAATCATACCCTGGCGCGCTTCGATAACTAGGAGCAACATATATGTTTTATACCTAAAGTGGAATGGCTACGTGTACATATACATGAACTTTCTTGAATCATCCGGCATTTTGAAACCAAAAGCCATACAGGACTCCTATATATCGTAAATATTACACCTATACCTCCTAGATCAGACATGCTTTACAGACAACTGCAGCCTGCTATCTTCCTTATTTTTCAAAAGGAGTTAAGAAAGAGATTGCCAATCTTTTAATGCAAACACCATGTTTCAGCACTATGAATTGTTTATTATGCAGAGAAAGAGTATTAAGATGCATTTCTTTCTTGCTCTAGTTTAAAGTCATCTCGGACCAATTTACTAATTTGAATATTTTTAAAAAATTGATCGGTTATATAATTAAAAAGGAAGACTCAATTATCTGTAAAGCAAGCATAGTCGTTACAACGAAGATAGACACATAACCCTGTGCTTGTCAATTACAGCATACAATATTCTGCGGAGTATTTTTTTGCCAAAGAAAATATCTTTGTATGGAATGAGCATAATCCTTTCCACTTTGGGTATAAAACATATATGGTGCTCATAGCATCCAAACTGGTCAGGGCATGGTTGGGAATTCCTGAATTCAAGTGATCTTTTAAGTGTTTTTTGAAATTTATTTGGATTAAATATTCTTTATTCGTGAGTTGGTAAAATTTATAATATCCACTTGACAATACGGTTTTCACTTTTCACTCACTAGCTATTGAAATATAATGAAACTAAATTAGTTTTTTAGAAATAAAGTCTAATTTATTTTTTCAGCAAATATCAAATGAATGCTTATATTGATGTCAATATAATAAACTGCAAGGATTACAGGCTAAGACATCCGCTGATATTTGGCTACATCACCATAAAAAATACTATATAAATACTCAATCTGTAACCTACTATACCAAATTCTAGTTAATTCAAAGCTCTACCCTGGCAGATTTGATAGTGTAGACAGAAGGAATATCGAATAGTTGAGCCAAAGATTTGTCATTTGCTTAAAAATTTTCTATTACATTGTTTAGTCGCATAGTCCATTTGAATAATGAATTTGTAATATTGTTCATGATCTTTCTCCCATCGGAATTGTGTTCTTGAATAAATTTATTTGATTATTTAACGAATCAAAGGTGAATATAATAGTCATGGTGCAGATATTTGTTCAAGTGTGAATATTAGGGTTGTTCTATAAAGCTAAGTGCCATCGTGCCTTGTATCAAGTGAATTCGGTTTAATTAAATTGGGTGATAATGAATCAACCTGAAAGACATTTCATTGGCTTGGTATTAAATTCTAACCGAAGAAATTAAGAACCTTAGATTATGTCAGACTTTCATGAATATACAAAGTACAAAGACGGGGTTCTAACATATCCATTTATAACTTTAAACAACCATCTTATAAAAAGTTTCAAGAGTCATGAGATGAATTGTCAGGCCTTTATCATATCAATTAAATTTCGATAAATTAATTTAATTTTACAAATTTAGTGCAGAGTGTAATGGATACATTTAAATATATTTTTCATATTAGCTTTTAGATCATGCTATTATTAAGGATATGATCTCAATGGAGAAAAGCAAATCAAATTAAAAACCTGAAGATTTGTCATAAAATATTGATCTAGAATTATGTATTTTATTTAAATAACGATTGAAATATTTCTCAAATGTTCATTCATAATAACTATCAAAACGGAGACGATCAATTAATTCACAAATTAAAATATAAAAGGAACAAACGGAATTCAGCTCTTTTGTAAAACAGAAACCTTGAGGGATATCTTTCACCAATTGAGCTATGCATGACATTTGATTGATAAAACAATTTATGGAAATGATCAAATTAAAATTGTTTCTCATGACTGTAATTATTTTTTTGATATTGTGCCATTTTAGCAACCAAAATCTAATTGGCAGTAGTCTATGCCTAAAATATAGAGATTCTACCAATTGGAATTTACTTTATAAAGAAATAGACAGCGTATTAAACAGTTCAAATCCAAAATTTAATATTAAAGGTGACAATAATTACAAAAAATGTCCTCTTTTTGTATTCCAAGATAAGTTATATGATGCTAGAATCCATCTTAATTTTTGGTTTGAATTTTTTGAATGGAAGCCTGATCTTGTATTCGACAAAGATGGAGAGAATTCAATTAAAATCATATGCAAAATATTTCTGGTCCTTGCAATTATTTGCTTTTTGGAATAGTTCGTTGATCTTCTGATATATTTTGCGTATTAAAAATTTTTATTTAATCTTTTGAATAATTTAATTAATTTATTAAAATGAACATGAGTCGAATAAATCAGAATCTAAGATTCTAATGATGTACATGTGGCTTGACTTCGACCATTCTAGATCATATTGCACATAAATTGAAGCATGATCTTCTTTTTGACCATGATGGAGAGAATTCAATTAGATCATATGAAGAATATTTCTTGTACTTACGATCATTTACTTTTTTGAACAGTCCGTTTTTCTTTTAAGTTCTTGCTAAATCTTCTGATTTATTTTGCTATTTGAAAATTTTTATTTAAGTTTTTGAATATTTTAATCAATTTATTAAAAAGAACATAATTCGAAAAGGTGTGAATCGAAGGTCTTAATGATGCAGAGATGATCTGAACTCAACAATTTTTGACTATCATAGACAGGTACATTTATACCAATATAAGAAGTCTGATTAAATATGGGGAATTCATTTACTCTTGTCTATATAGTGAAGATTTGATCAATTCGTGGTTCTTAAATAATTTATGAGAGAATCTATTGTTTTCAACGAATGCCGTTCTCTTTGGGTAGGATTTGTCTTATAAATGGACAATGCAACAGCTATTTATTGTTATAGCTGGTATAATCGCATATGAATCAGAAATGGTTTTATTTGAATGATACAATTTCGTAGAAAACCATTTATGACAAATCAAATAAATTTGGAAGCTTTTTTCGTACAAAGACATTTATTCATAAATTGAAAAGCGATTGTAAATAAACAGGATTACATAATACAATTTTAAATACAGTGAATAATTGATAATATGTAGCATTTAGTTAATAAAAGTCGGATTCTAGAAAGATTGTAATGATACAATTTTTAAAAATTTTTTGACTAATTTTTTTTAATATTTATGAAATTCTTTGACAAAAAAATTAAGTAATATTTCAAAGAATTTAGACTGGTACAAGTTATAAATCGAAGAGTTTCATCCTATAGGATAACACTTACATTGTTTCTAATGAAATATTACAAGCTGTGGAAATCTGAAAATCACGTCTAAGCTATTATTAGCCACCATTTCACATAGAACTTAATGAATAAACAATCGTAATATTATACATTTTCATATCTCATAATTTCGATCAAAAATGCTGTATTTGTAATAATTGCGCATACTACTGAACATCCTCTAATTCAATCTGAAAGATAATATGAAAAGAAAATCATCGAATTTTCAAGACAAATTTAATAAACTAACAATATCTTTGGCTGGATTTCCATTTGGAAGCTTATAAAAAAATTAAATAGAATTTCCTCATTGATTTTATACTCGACTTAGGCTAGTCGGTGCACTCTTATTAACTCCTTTAAATTCAATTTGCTAATCTATAGCGTATCATATTTTGTATGAGTTGTCATATTTAAACACATTTCAGCTCACATTTATGTTGAAACGCTGACATTCTCATTGATTTTTTATTCTGATCAATCCTTTGCAACAAATCAATTTTTTATTTCTGATCAATCTTTCGTAACGAATTAAAAAATTTCCCCTTTAATAAAAATTTTATTATTTATTTTATTTTTTGATTAAAAAAATTACCCATGAATTTTACGAACGATGAAATTCAAAACACAGCAGCTGAAACTTTCAAGTCTTTCTGGAGTGTAATTATTACAGGCAGTAACGAAAAGATGGAAAGTTTTAAATTAATCCAAAATTTTGCTCAATTAAATTTGATCTTTTATAGTCAAACCAGAGAAATTTACGAAAACTTTGACTTCAATTTAATAATCAGAGATCCCAGTTTCTGGTTTGTTCTTATTCTTGTTGTAATTGGGATTCTTTTGGGATTCTTTGCCTCCAAACTTAGAAAAGTTTCCTTTGGATTGGCCATTTCAATCTTCGCTTTCTCTGCCCTGAAGTTCTATGGTAATTATGTCGATAAAATAGCAAAACCGATCGATGATCTTTTTAAAGAGAAATTACCTACCAAAGTTTCAGAATTTCTTGGTGAATCTGGTCTAATGTTGGGATACCTGATGTTAACATTAATAATATGTATTTTAACGTATTTTTTCCAAGGGACTATAAAATTCCTTGTTTTTGTTGGCATCTCAATCATTATCTACTCCAGCTTTATAACACCTGGCATTAAAGAATCTATAAAACAATTAAACCACACCATCCTGTTAATTGCTATTGTCGTTGGAGTAATGTGTATTTTCTTCTTCTTTAGTTGGATAGTGGATATCCTTATTGTTTATACCTTCTCTTTCCTTGGTTCAACATTATGTTTAACATTTATTCTAGGTTTGAAAGAAGACGCTTCGTATAAAGGGTTTTTGGAGCAAATAGCGGCATTGCTGACAATTGGGGAAATTTCATTCAATGGTCATACAAATTCATTGCTTTTACTTTTTATTAGCTTTGCAATTTCTTGTTTGATTCAAATAGAGACATGGTAGATGATGATACCCGCTAATCATGAGATTATGAAAAATTAAATTATCTTGTTTCTCACCCGGATTTTAATAGCTGGTTTCGGCTAATTGATTAAAGAAAAATTAAATTATCTTGTTTCTCAACCTGGATTTTAATAGCTGATTTCAGCCAACTGACTAAATAGTGAATAATCTTCAATGATTTATTTATGTGTTTTTGTTTAGTCATTGTTGTATATGTATTTGTTTAAACGTTCTCGTTTGGAATAAGTCCACGAAGACGAGGTAATTTCAGCTTATTTTAGGATCATAATTAGATATTCTCTTCAAAATTAACTATGTAGAGTCTGTCACATTTACATGGTTGCCTGGATAAGTAACACTGGCCCGAATCCCCTGTAAAACCAAGAACCGACATGTTCGTGAACGTATCGGGAGACACATGTATTTCCTGAAAAAAAAAACGAAACAACTAAAAGCGCCTGTGCCTCTATAGGAGGAAATTTTCAACCTCCTACTGAGGTCCTTGGCACTTAGAACAAATCCTAAGCCCACTCTTTCGAGCTTCGGGCAAGCCCTTTTTTATCCATGCCGCTCCCGCACACATACACACACGCATGTATATCATATCCGCTCACCTCCCATTTTTCGAGTTTTTCTTTTTATGAATCTGATGTGACGTTCTGATATAAACTGTTATTGGTTTCACACACATAAGTGTGTTACTTATCCGGCAACCACGAAAAGGCTACAGTCATCCATCTTACGACAGATTCTGCCCAGCATGTATTTCCTGAGAAGACCGTCTGTCAATATAGGTGTAGCCATACCACAGCCACAGGAGGATTACCTCTTCCTACTTCTGTTAGAGTATTGGGAGCACTATCCTTGTGCTTAGAGACCAATAGTTATGGGTAGAAGTTCTTAGAGGGAACATTCCAGCTTTCAGCAGAAAGACTTACGATGCCATATCACTGTTGTGAGTGAGCATCGCCTCTATACACATCAAGTGTATGCTGTGAATAAATGCCTCTAGTAACCAAAGCCCAAATTGGTATGGTAGATGTGATGCACCAGAGTTCAATAAGAAAGTCTGAAAGTTTTTGCTCGAGATACTAAAGTTTTTATATCAGATGGAACTTTTGTCAACGAAATTGAATAAACTTTATTTTTCTTTTCAAAATTACAAGATCTTTTTTTGTCATTCAAATAACACCAAGTTACGAGTCTCAACCTGGTATAATTATCATTCCTGTTCAATCAGTCGAATTTTGTAACTCACTCTAAAAATTTAAGGGGAAAAAAACTATTTAATCAATACTTTTGTGAAAAAAAAGTAATTTATTTTCATTATATTGCTATAGCTAATGAGTGAATATTTTTGTTAGATTTGATTAAATTCTGGTTATTACAAATCCAAGATAGATATGTCAGACTTTCTAACTAGGAAGAAGAAAAAAACGATCTGCATTCATATTCGGTTTGAAATTTGTCTATTCAAGATTATTTATCGAATAAACCAATAAACTATTGTTTCTGAAAAATGACATCTGTTAAAATGTTTTACGAAAGGTGAAAAATCTTAACAAATGTGACAAGTTATGTTAGTATGGTACTAGGCTATCATTCAAATCATCCAATAAACTTTGGTCTATGAAACAACTGTTTTAGTTCAAGCCATGACTGATGATGAGAACGTTTCATTATATCTACCTGTCAAAATAAAAATTCAAATCTTAAAGAATAAATCAGCAAATTTGCAATTAGAAGTAATATGTATAACTAAAAACGAGAAAAATTTTTCTCAAAAAAGCTCTCTAGCCGAGAATTGAACTCGGATCACCGGCGTGACAGACCGATATGTTAACCATTGCACCACCAGAGATATATAACATGAATCTTATGATAATAAACATATCATGAACAAGAGGAAGTTTACTGATTTTTCACAAAGTAATTTATTTTCTCTTTAAACTATATTCTTTAGACAATTTCTCGTTATTACAAAAAGTCATACTCATTGAGTTCAAATCTAAGAATATCATTCCTTTCAATCAAGTTGTATACATTTATACAAATTAGAAGCTCCCGAGCTTTAAAAATCTACTACCATTTGTGATTTCAAAACAGTAATCAATAAATGATTTTTTGGCTTCAAAAACATGTATTTATATTTGAACGAATGAAACACTTTAACTTGAAATAACTGTTTCTAGAAAATCTCAAATTCAATGGTGATATGCACGTATCATATCATAGACTAAATTATTATTGATCTATTCACTAGGAGATGACTTGTATAACTTGGAAACCAGATTCATTTGAACCTTAAATCATTTCTCATTTATCAGTAAATAAATGCATTCAATTAATTAATGAGTGTTAATAGAAAGGTAAAAGGTGCGTTTTCGTAAAGAAAAACCTGTGAGAGCTTGGAAAGCACACGAGTTATTGCTTTTATTTAACATAGAATTTGAACTCTTACATTTGAAAGTATTTTTAGTAATCAAAAATTTCTCATTTTATAATTTTGATGGGAAAATAAATCAATTCAACTTGAATCATCTGAATCTTTCAAGATGAAGCTTGACTTCACTTCAAAGCCTCGGAACAACCATTTATCACATACGCTTTCGTCCCTTTTTTACATTTATCTTCAAATACGTTGAATTTTTAAGTGTTTTTTCATTAGATGATCACTTAAGGTTACTAAACCATTGTAAGACCTTTCCAAAGTTGTTTATTGTGCAATATCCTTGTTAAAATACCAATCATTCGATGTCATTAGATAAATCTTGCCTTGCTACTAGCAAACTCCAGGATTTCACTAAAGGGATTCAAACTTGAGTCTCTGAATTATATTATCATTTTCTTCTTCAATAAATTTTTCATTCTAAAATGAGCTTTTTTTTAAAATTAAAATTTTGATTTTTTCCAAAAAATGTTTGTGAAATTAAAAACGCCAGAAGAAGAGAGAAATTGCATTGTCGAGAATGCCACTGCAATTATTGTAGAAAAGGAAGACATTCAAACACATTTAAGGAAGGCTTCTAAAATTACTATACCAGAGCATTTGAAAAGAGTGAAGAAACTTGAAGACAAATTCTTAGTTTTATATGCAGTAGGAATCATTAATATCCCCAACGGAATAACCGTCCAAGTACCTGAATTTAAGCCGATCACAAAACAGCAATACGAGATTTCAAAAAACTATTGGCCTTGCAATTACTATCAGATCTATGATGATAAGATTGATCAAGATTTATGTAAAAAAAATATGGAAGTGCTGCTAAAGCATTATAATAAAGAGCTAGATAATAATTACTGTTCAGGTATCTGTCTTATTTATGATCAAGAAGCATTGCTACATATGTCTACTGACACAGATAATATTCTTGGACATGGAATAATCGACTGCATTTCCAAAGTTAGCTCATCACAGAGGGGATACTTGTGCACTGGATACACCGCATATATTTATAAGGAGCCTTGCTTTTCTTGTGCTATGGCAATGGTTCATGGAAGAATAAAAAGAGTCTTCTGTCACACCCCCGGAAATGATCCATCTCCATTTGTCAAAAACAGGTTTAATTATAATCAATACTTGAATCACAGATATAATGTTTATTTTGATCAAGATAAATTTAATTTAGAATAAAATTTTATATTAATTTAATAAAAATTCAAATTGTTAAATATAAGTTGTACTTGTTTTACCTGAATTAAGCAAAGAAAATGTTATTTTAAAATTAAACTGTTTAAATTTTGATATTTAAGAGAATGAATGTTAAGTCAATTATGAAAATCAAGTCCATTTTGCATACTTGCAAATTGCTTCAAGCTTAATTAGAAAGGTTCTTTCCCTTAAAAGAATGCACCAGATCATTTACTAAATATTTTATTTTCTATATTTAATAATAATTTCTCAAAAATTGTTCATTTCTTATTGTATTTTAATCAATTTTCCATATATTCAGGTGATTAATGAAAGTTCTTTCAAGTTAAAAAATCTGTCAAATCCAATTTTTTAAAAATTTTATTCAACTGATTAATATTAATTTTCAATTTGAAGGCTGAATTTAACGGCTGTATCTTCTTTACCACAGTTCTATTGATTCGTTTAATATGATATCCTAGGGCCATTATCAACACTCTTACCCCTTAAAATCAATGAATTAAAGGGAATGTATGGTATTCCATCAATAATATAAATAATACTTTGAAGGGGTTGTTTAAGCAATTTCACATATTAATTATAGTCACAATTGATTCCCTATTCTGTCAACCATGAGAATATCAAGTCATTTTGACGGGCTGATTGATTGGAATTTTTGACATATTTTGAATTCATCTTTCTTTAATTATCTGTCTGAAAAAAAATTTTAAAAATAAATTGCAGGCATATTCCATATTTTTCATGATGCTTTCTGGTTTTTTAATTAATTCTGACAATTTTCGTTTGTCATTTTTCAGCTAAAAAATTTTTCAAGAAATAATCCCTATGCATCAAACTAAGAAATATTCGTTAATTTCTACTTTTCGAACATTCAAGAATGTTTATGCTCTTTTGCTAAGAAAAACTTCGAAGATCAAAATATTTTGTGTTTCTGTACTTTTAGTTTTGAGCTTTGTATTAATTAAGATGAAAATTGATTACTTGCTTGAAATGGATAATTTACATGAAATTGAGTATAAAACTTCTCGCTTTTGGAAGATTTGCTACAAGGTTATTTTCATTTACATGCTTAAGTACCTTACTCTAGCAATTTTTGACGTACAATTCACTCATGTCAACAGATTATTTGCTGAAGATTACTTAACTCGCTATTTAGACTTACCTTATTCCATATTTAGGATGCAGCAGAGAAGCTCTACCATGACTAAGCATTATGACATGTCCCAATCAGCATCATCATTGTCTTACTATTCTTTTTATGAAGTTCCAACGTCTATATTTCATTTGATAGTCATTTTTTGGAAATTTAGAAATTCAGGTTCAACTAAATTCATAATCAGTTTAATTATTGCAATAATTACAATTGTTTTGGTTTTCAGGTTTGCATTTTCCAAAAAGATAGAACTAGAGAAGATATACTTGCAAAATAAGGTACAGGTTGCCTCATTTATGAGAAGTGAAATGAATAATTTTGAAAATATTAAAGCTTATGGAATGGAGACACCTTCAGGGTTGAGGGTTGATCGTGTTTTAGAGAAGAGGAAGAAATCTAAAAAGAATTTCGATTATTTTTTCGCTTTGATCTCCTTTTTTTACAAAATGATCGAATTCTCTTTGGTTTTAATCATATTTTATTTAAAATCCTTTGAAACTTTAGTTGTCAATCGAGTTCCCAACAATATAATGGGTTTACAGGAGTTGGTTGGTGCCGTTTCTATGTTATTCAACACCATTGGGTTTCTCTTAAGGAATCTTGAAGAATGTTTCTCTCATATGTTAATTATTCAGGAGCATGAAATCAAGACAACCCCCAAAAAGGAACAGGTTTTTGATATTATTGATTTTAATGAAATCAAATTCCAAGCAGATGATTACACCTTCACGGTTTTTAAGAATCAAAAAATAGCAATAATTGGGGAAAATAGCAGTGGAAAGACTGTTTTCCTTAGGGGGCTTTCGGGGCTAGAGCATCCATTTCTTAATATTTTCATAGGCAATGTCAACATCAACAATATAGACAAGAGCAGACTGAGTAAGACAATTACATTCATAACTCAAGATTCGTATTATTTCCATGGCACTATAATGAAGAACCTACAATATGGTAATAGTATGACAGAAGAAGAAGTCAAGGATAAATGCGAGAAGTATGATATTGAAGACATACTATTCCACGACATTCCCGCTAAATATAATAAAATGTCCGAAACAGCTGGAGCAAGCCTTAGTGTCGGACAGACCCAGAAGATTAATTTTCTTAGAGGTATGATTAGAGACAGTGAAGTTTTATTAATAGATAATTCCTTACAAGGCGTCATCAAAAGCAATAAGGAGTTTTTATACAATGCAGTTCTTGATCAGAATGATAGAACTATATTTGCCGTGGTTGATGACTATAGTATTCTGCACAGGTTTGACAAGATTCTATTGATTCAAAATTTCAAATATAAATTTGGATCACAAGAAGAATTGGACTCTGACTTAAAAAAGCTGTTTGAGGCTGTTTGAATCTAAAATTAATATTTTGAATCTCCTTATTTACTTCTTATCTTCGCTAATTAATTTGAGAAATTGATAAACATTTATATTAAGTAAATATTTTTAATCATAAATTAGTAAGTTAAATTATAATTCAATTTCAGTTTGTATTTATTCTGTTATTTGGTTAATCGGTTAGGACTTTACATTCTGTCATCAGTTAAGTAACTTTTATATCTAATATGATAAAACTAATTGATAACTGAAGCATACTCGTTCTATTTGGCCATAGTGTAATTTATTTAATATAGATTCAAATCCTCCTTAGCACAGTAGTGTGAAGTTGACGTCGTAAAATACCGAAGAATATGAGGATAGAATTCAATTCCTCCTGAGTAAACTAATTCATGTCAACGTGTATGTTAGAGGCGCATAAGACGTATGTAATAAAGTAAAACAGTTATTATTTAAGTACAAAATCTCAGGCCAAAAAAAATCCTTAGAAAGGACTGAGTTTTAGGTTGAACGAACTGTGAGGTTGCGAAATGTAGTAAATAGAAACGTATGTGGTAAAAGCCTCGGCCCAAGCATGAATTATTACTCTTATCTCTAGCAATAGAAGCCTACTAGAATATGATCGGGAGTTTTCATGGATTCAGAATAATGAGTTTAAGTGTAAAAGGAGATATAATCATCATCTACTAAGGAACTTGGTATCTTCAGCATTAGTGCTATCTTTTAAATTTTATAGAAAAGAAACTTTTGAATAGTTATCAAAATGAAAATGGTATAACAATCAAACCCATCCCAAATCTACCAATCAATGATGCAACAAGTATGTATTGGTCGATATTGATGATTAGTAGTTAATAAATGACCTGGTGGTTTCATGTATTACTTGAGAAAAAATGAAAAGGTTTATTGACAAACCTTTCTCGTGTAATTAGAGATTCGAAAAATTCAATGAGATTTATCACTTTGGAGTTCCCCTGAGAGATCGAAGTTGTGATTCTAGCAACACCCGTTTGTTTGCTCATATTTTCATAAGAATCAATTATGTATTTGATATTTTGGGGATTTAAACATTCCAGTATAGCCTGTTATCTTCTATTATATCATTGCTTATACCACACATCTTGCCAATTATATTTTTATATCGTTCCTATCGATATAAATTGTTGTGCTTCGAGTAGATATTCTCTCGATTCTATTCTGAGTTGTTGTAGTTTCCCCAGAAACTACAACGAGTTCGATATACATCAACCTCTGCCAGAAGAAGTTTTGTTTTAAAAATTGAATATGAAATCTGATCAACGTTCATCGCTTCGAAGGAGCTCTAAAATTGAGCAGTTCTTCACTTATATTAACTTTTTTTTTCTATTCCTGGGACCAACAGATGATTTCTTTGATCTTTACTGTATCTAATCCATTGTACATCTTCAGATGACATGGAACGTGTTTTATCTATTTTCGTTCTTCTTTGAGCCATGGGTATGTTTTCAAATATTATTAAATTCAAAATCTAAAATATTAATTAAGTCTCATAATTTAATTTTATAATGGTAAAAAAATAAAAAATCAGTTAAAGAAGACAAACCTATATTCATCTGTGGGGTTATCCATAAGGTTGTTTTGTTTTGGGATATGAAGGATCTACTGTAATTCAGAAAATATCAAATTCAATTTCTTTCAAAAAAATTAAGATTCAATAATTTCTTATATAAAATTCTCTGAAAAGATCAAGAAGTATATCCTTAAGGCGTAATGCCATAATTAAGGTTGAAGAAGACAATAAGACACATCTCTCCACTATTGACAAATACTTGAAACTGAAGTGCAATACAGAAGGCGAGATTAGCAAAGAATCTCTTTATGAATCACAGATTAAATCCCTAATGACTAACATTAAAAGTAAAGAACTTCACGAAAGGTTGTTTAGGGTCTGTGATCATGAACTTGCCTCCATTAAAGACTTTTCAATATGGCTTACCAAAGGAAATATGAAGCCAAGAGATGAAGGAGCTTTAATGGAGGAAAGTTCAGGATAGAAATATATTCTTTGGAGAAAAAGTCAAGTGCCCACATTGCAAAGCTGCGCCAAAGACAGTAGATCATCTTGCTACTAAATGCGATCGTATGCTTGGTCATGATTACATGAGAAGGCATAATGAAGTATTAAGATGCATACATTTATCACTGTGTAGAAGATTCGGAATTAAGAAGACAAGAAAATTGAAATCTCATTCCGTTCAAGAAGTTGTAACAAATGAAAATGTCGATATTCGAGTAGATACAGTAATTAGAACACGACAGACCAGATATCTTCTTACATGATAAAAAGAAAAATGAAATAACTCTGATCGAGGTTGGAATCACCAATCTTGACCTATTAACTCAAGTTGAAAATGAAAGAACTAGAAAATACGATTTAATAGCAAATGAATTATCATTGATTTACAAGTGCAAAGTGAATATAATTCCATATGTAATGACCTGGGAAGGGCTGGTAACGAAATACCATAACAAGTATAAGAATTGAGCGTAAAGTCGAAGCATACATCCAGTCTATTCTACATAAAGAGACACCGGGCGCATCGAAGAGGCAGACAACCATGTGAGTCTTGAGCAGTTAGTGCACAGAACATCGGCTGTAGGCAAGATAAATAACACGGAATCAATCAAAAAGTAACTATTCGATCACCCATTAAATCAACCCTTTCATTGTGACAGTTTAGATTAAATAAAAGGTTCTCTTAGGAAGGCAATTAGAGTTTGAGATTTAAAATAATTTTGATGATTTTTCAAATTTGTCTCAATTTTTATTTATTAAAAACAAAATTGATGATGGAAATCTTATTGCACTAAAGCCATGATGGTAAATTATAAAATGATTTGCGAGGAGTCTTATGCTTAAACAAGAGTTTTATGCTCTTTAAAAAGTTGTAAAATAATCAAAAAAGAAAAATTTTTATCCTAAAAACGGATAAAATTCAAGTATTTAAACTAATTTATGTTTACCCCCATGCTAAGAATGGTGAGACATTTATTCTTAATTCTAGCGAGCAGTGATCCAGTCTCATATGAAGACCATATTGAGCTCATAAAGGAGAAAACCAAGTGGGTGGAAAGGTTCTACGAGTTCCCTGTATGGGGTGATCCGAAGTGTATTTCTGAATATCTTATTGAATCGCTAAATTTACTTTCTCAAGCGGATGCAGGAATTTCCGCGGTAATTATCGATGACTTTTTTAAAAGATTTGGTTCAGCCTTGAGATACAATGAATTTATTCCAAAAATACAAAACAAATTATATCATGATGATTTGCGTTTTATGGCAAGACTTGGCTTTGTCCAAGAAATGCAACATGAAAATTCATCTTCCATGAGTTCCCTAGCTAAGCTTCTTTTTATCTTCATTCCTAAGACTATCAGCAATTACACTCTAAATTATATTCAAGAGCAAAGACCTGTGAAAAGTTTTTTATATTTAATATTTCATCAAATTATCCAATTGAGGAGAACCCAGTTATTTAAATATTCTGATATTAATTACGAGGAACAAGATTACATAAATCTACAAGAAGAATGTTTCAATTCTGCTGATATTTTGACACTCAAAGATCTAAACGAATTTTATGAGGTGGGTATCCTAGAGGACAGAAATTTAGAAAGTGATGAGTTTCATAAAAAGTTATGCATTATAATTTCCAAGATCGAGGAACAAAACTGCAGTTTAAAATTTGGTTATAATGCAGCAATCAGCGAGCTTTACATTATTGCACAGTGCTATTGCAAAATGTTTGATATTTTTTCTATCTCTTCTTTAATTTATACTCAAGAAATGGTTCTTATCCATTCAAGCTCATTGGAATATTATTTGGTTACCATTCTTTCCTCGTTGCTAAAGCTTCTAATGGGAACTGAAGTGAATCATTGAAGTTGCTATTAAGAGATGTTTAACTGAAAGTAATCTAGATTTTTATACTAAAAATTGTTTCCAACTTCATGCATTGGAAAGTTTCAATTTCTTCATTACTTATGAAAATATTTTCCCATTCTGTTTATTATTCTCAGCAGCAGGCGAGCATGCTGATAAATTTCCATTTATACGCAACGGCGAAAGGTGTTACAAAGTGAATGTTCATGGTCCGTTTCAGTATCAAAATGAAAACACTTGGCTAGACTTAATCCTCTCCTTAAAATCTGATGTCTGGAAGCACGTAAATCTGAATTTCATTGCTCTTATTGATGGACTTTTAAAAGGTTCGCTAGTATCAGCGTGTGATCTTGTCAAACTTGAAAATTTAGGCTTAGATGATATTGAAACAGTAAAAGGTCTTAAATTAACGGGATTTCTGATTGAAGTTGATCCTAATGACCAAATTGAGGTACATAATCATAACGAACGCAGAGATGAGCACATGAGTGAAAACATATTTCCAGATAACGAACGCAGAGATGAACACATGAGTGAAAACATATTTCCAGATAACGAACAGTTTAACTATGATCAACTCAAATCTTTCCCACATTCATAAAGAAATGATATGAGTGACTAAATGATGCTACAGAACCTCAATTATTTTGGTAGAGTATTGACACTATCGATCTCTCGGTTCAAAAAACTGCCATGGCAATAAATTTGGTAATTATGCATATGTTGTTTAGGATTCCTCTGCTTTCTTTTATAGTGGTACTTATCTTCATTCAAATCCACCGCGATCAATCCATTGTCTGTTCTTGTTGAAGATTTAAATCCTTCTATTGCCTACCAAAATGTTCCATCTGCATTTCATTTAGTCACAGTCAACGGCCTTACACCATCGGCAGATTCTAATCAAAGATGCAGTGAATTGAACTGAATGAACGAGCCTGTAGCTTTCACAGAATTTGTACGAGGTCCTTTACTAATCATACTAAAAAAAAGTAATTTATTTTAACTATATTGCTATAGCTAGTGAGTGATCAGTGAAACCCTTATTGTCAAACGGATTGCTAAAAACTTCACCCACGAGGGATGGAAGAAACTTGGCCCATGCCAAGGAAAGATCAGAAAAACACTCAACGGATCACTCTAAATTTAGGACTAAGCCCAATCATACTCTGACGGGCCTCGATAACTAGGAGTAATATATATGTTTTATACCCAATGTGGAATGGCTTTGTGTCCATATACATACACTCTCTTGAACCACCAGGCATTTTGAAACCAAAAGCCACACAGGACTCCTATATATTGTAAATATTACACCTCCTACATCAGACATGCTTTACAGACAACTGCAGCCTGCTGTCTTCCTTATTTTTCACAAGGAGTTAAGAAATAGATTGCCAATCTCTTAATGAATACATCGATTTTCAACACTATAAAGTGTTTAGTATACCGCAAGACAGTATGAAGATGCATTCCTTTCTTGCTCTTGTTTAAAGTCATCTCGGACCAAATTTAATTTCATTGAATTTCGTTATTTGTTCTTCTGCTCTGTAAAAAATTTCCTTCATTTCGATTCTTAACTCCGTCAAGTCACTATTTCCTCTTTCATCTATTTTGGCAATCTTTACTTCAAATCCTTGCTTTAACTTAGTTAATTTCCTTTTAAATTGGTTCAGGCTTGATATTCCTTTCTCTTTTTTCATTAGTAATTCTTCCAGGCTTGTAACGATTTTGCTTTCATATATTCAAAGACAACTTGTTGTTTAGGAAACGCATTCTTTGCTTCAAATCTTTTCAAGGTTTTGTTCCAGTTCTTTTGATCAGCCTTGAGATTCATATATTCCCGGATCTTCGCAATTTTGCTTTCTCGCTTCTGTAAGTAATCTTGTAGTTTTTTACGCAGTTTAGTATTGATCCTTTGTATTTTTCCATAGCGTTTCTCTCCATTTCTTGCGAATTCGGAAAAGTAACCTTGTACATCTTTCGTCATTTTGGCTTCAGCAATTTCATTTTCATACTGAATTCTTGTAATTTGATTCTTAAGTTTCACAAGAAACCTTTGTTCTCTCTTTTCTTGTTCATACCATGGACCTTGCCTTTCCGATGAATCGGACATCTCCTGATCTGATTCTTCCGCATTATTGGAATCTTGTTTTTCAGGTTTTTGATTATCTTGGAAGGAATATGATCCGATTTCATGTTTTTTCACATAATGATCTTTTTTAATCATTTGATTTGACAAGGGTTCATATTCAACAGAATGTTGGCCTGCTTCTTGTTTTTTCTGTTGTAACAAGGGATCTCTAAAAGCCAAAATTGAGTCATCTTCATTAGATGGCTCATTGTCAGAAAGAATAGATTTCTTAATGTATAGTAAAATTGAAATACAATTCAGTAAAGTTGGTGCTACGGACTTCATGATGACTAATCATACTAAATTTCTGTTAATGCCATTAATGATCCAATTCTTGTCAATTTCTTCAATATACGAAAAGTACACAAACTGATTAAATTCAATTCAATCCCTCAGAATTTTTCAAATTTGAGCAGTTGAATTCAGTTTTGCAGAAGATTCGATGTTAATAAAGGCGATACTGGCGATGATCAACATTCTGTTGTTTATTTTCAGGCTCCGAATCTATCTCATGGCACCCCAGTTTTCATGATTTCCTTTCTGCAGTGTATGGTCGGTCGGAGTCAAACTTTTCAAAAGACTGAGATATACTGTTTTTGGGGATCATCTGCATTCCCGGTATGGACTGTTCGAATCTACAAGGCCAAGCAGCTTTTTAGACAATTTTCTATTGCTTCTGCCTGTGCAGGAGAACGATAAAGGACTATTAAAAGATTTTCAAAATGATACAGTTCTCTTGGATGCCACTGTTCATAGTAGGACATGCAGTAAGAGCTGTACCAACCGTGATAAAAAACTTTTTGAAAATATTAACTGTGCTAATATGCTCTACGAAAGCGTCGAGTCTTGGTTAAAAGAAGGTCATACAGAGGTTCTGTGCTTGCCAGAAGAGGTCAAAAGACTAAATAATTTTGGTATGATTCAAAACAAAGCTTTAAACGCCTTCCTTGAGAATTTTGATTCAAAGAATTTTTCAAAAGGTGAAAAATTTTAAATTAAGTCACAGTTTGATATTAAATAAAATTTTAAGATAGCAACTAAAAGGATAAACTAAAAATATTTAATTGCCAGAACGTCACGGCCTCTCCGTAAAAATAAAACCCTGAAAAAGAGGAGGTGGCTGCAAGTTCAACATGCGGGAGCGGCATGGATAAAAAAGGGCTTGTACGAAGCTCGAAAGAGTCGGCTTAGAATTTATGTTGATTGTTCAAGATCTCAGCAGGAAGCTTAAAATTTCTGCCTGTAGAGGCACAGACTCTCCTAGTTGATAAATCTCGTTTTTTTCAAAACCCAATATCACATTCAAAGTGTCCTCTGACAATCTCCTTGTTTTTATCATATAATTATAAAACATCCCCATTATTATTTACATTTTGTCTCCTAGAATTATAAACAAGTCAATTTTTAGACCACCTAAGAATATTTAGCTGCTCTGTACATATATGAATTCACCTACGCTTATTCAATTAATTATTGATTATTTATATAGTATCGCTCAAATCGTATTGATCTATTATGACTATCCCAGGCCTAGTGAAGTGAGCGTGGCTATGGAAACTATTGAGTATGGGCTTAGAAAGACTTAAAATTTCATAGCATTCTTATTCTGTGAAAATCATCTTTATACATATGTAGTAAATCAACTTGATCTGGTAGGCCTGTAAATCAGGAGATAATATAAAAGGTTTTATTCGATATTATAAATTTTTGTAACAAATAGAACTTGTGTCCATTCTATCGAATAACAACATTTTTCATTAAAAAAAACGAAATGTATTTTAATTATACTTCTATATCTAGTGAATGATCGATGAAAACATTATTGCTAAATTTTTTTAAATAGCACCCAATGAATCATTCTTAATTTGGCTTCAACACTTAATCTGCCTTGGAGGACCGTTAACTAGGAACACCATATATATTTTCTATATTCATCCATATTTGGAAAGCAAAAGCCACACAGAATACCTAGGCTCATAAACACTCGAGCACTATACCTTTGATTCTTAACATCAGACTTATTTTACAGTTAAATAAATCGTAATTACTTTCTTATTTTTAGAACTCATAAAAAGAAGTATCAGGTTTCCAGCTATGAAGTACATCTTATATCTCATAACAATATGAAATTGTCTTCATATTTCTCAGTTCAATGCTATCCCAGACAATTTCTTAACTGAAGCTGGGCAGAATCTGTCGTGAGACGGATGACTGTAGCATTTTCGTGGCTGCCCGGATAAGTAGCACACTTATGTGTGTGAACCCAATAACAGTTTATATCAGAACGTCACAGCTAGCCGACTCATAAAAAAAAACTCGAAAAAAAGGAAGATGGTCGCGAGGTCCACATGCGGGAACAGCATGGATAAAAAAGGGCTTATCCGAAGCTCGAAAGAGTGGGCTTAGGATTTGTTCCAAGTTCCCAGGACCTCAGTAGGAGGTTTAAATTTTCCTCCTATAGATACACAGGCGCTTCTAGTTATTTCGCTTTTTTTTTTCTTAACTGAATTAATGTGTAATCTGATTAGATTGAATAACCCAATTTTTTTAAAGAGTAAAAAATTCTGAAAATGAAGACTTTAATAAATAGTTTAGAAGAGGAAGAAGTTCAAAAATCAATTTTCCAACCTTAGCTCATTTTCTTTAGAATCTTCTACGCAAACTACCTTTGACCAAATTTCAAAATTGATTTTTTCGCTTTTATTCTTGTCTTGTGCTCTTATTCGTTTTTCTTTACGTCTTAATTCATAAATTTTACTATCTACCAGGTCTTTTAGATCCAGAAAATTTTGGTATTCATCATTCCTCAGCAATGATGAAGGTCGGACATAATTCTGATCAAAAAGATGGAATAAGCTTAAAAGCTCATCCCATCTTTGAGGATTATTCATGAACTTAAATACACTGGGTCTAAATTCATCCACAACCCAATCGAAGAATATTTTTAATTCATCTAATCTGACCATACGATGTTTCATAGTCTTAGTGCTTGACCTTGCACAAACTTGTATATAATTACGTAAATATTCAAAAAAATTGCCTCGAGTTAAATTAGAGAATTCTGCTACCGGAAAAATTGTATAAAACTTAAGTTTTTCAAAGAACTCCAAATTTGAATTTGTAAAAATGCTAGCAAATGTTTTTGGAACATCGAGATATTTCGTGAATCCAAATAAAAAGATCAATTCTATGATAATTTTGTAGATATAATTTGGGAATGAAATTTGAGAACCGAAATCAAAAAAGCGAGGTTTAAGACTAAAAAGATCAATTAAGCCAACCAAAGAATCAAGTATGGAGATCATACTATAAAGGTAACAGGATTCCCGAGTGTCGGATGGAAGAGATCTCATGAATGTATGCATCTTTACAAATCGTGCGGTACTCAACAAGCCGATTTTCAAGTTTCTGAGTTCCTCTTTCGTTTTTAATTCATTCCATAAGCCGTTTTTATATGATTTTAGAAGTTTAAAGATTTTTTGTAAGGAATTGCCACCTACCTTATTTTTGCACATTGCTCCAATATCGTTTAAAAAGTAATCAAAAAGCTGCCTTGGATCTTCAAATCTTGACGAAAGAATAACAATTAAAGTAGAAATCTTATTTCTAATATATTTGTTAGATTTGAGTGAGCTATTGTCAAATAGATCCTGGAGCTTGGTCCAGAGAGAATTTTCAATCCTAAAACCCTTCAATGAAATCTTATTGGTTGAATCCTCTAAGAAAAATTTCAACATTTCATTTTTTTGATCTGAATCAAATGATTTTGAATCTAGAAAAGAAGTTAAGGTAGAGGAAATAGCTCTTCTATCCTTCGTATACACGTTTGAAAGGAATTTGTCGGGAAAATAGAAAGAATTATGGCTTGTTTGATTTTGAGTCATATCTGAGATGTCATTAGAGTAATGAAAAATTGATTGATTTTGAATCATATTTGGGATATTATCCGATTTATGAAAATTCGATTGATTTTGAGTCATATCTGAGATATCATCAGAGTAATGAATGCTTGATTCACTTCCGGTAAACTCTATGAGCTCTTCAATCAAAGCTGCTTTTGTGAGTGATAGAAGATATGTAAGAAAGCCCATGGACAATGAAATTTTTTATTTTTTAAATAAAAAAAAGTAATTTATTTTCATTATATTGCTATAGCTAGTGAGTGATCGATGAAAACCTTATTGTCAAACGGGTTGCTAAAAACTCCACCCACGAGGGATGGAGGAAACTTGGCCTTGGCCAAGAAAGATCAGAAAAACACGCAACGGATCATTCTAAATTCAGGGCTAAGCCCTATCATACCCTGGTGGGCTTCGATAACTAGGAGCAACATATATGTTTTATACCCGAAGTGGAATGGCGTCGTGTTCATATATAAACACTTTCTTGAACCACCCGCAATTTTGAAACCAAACGCCACACAGGACTCCTATGTGTCGTAAATGCTCGAGCACGAGCTTTACACCTCTACCTCCTAAGTAGTGGCTGTAGACTTGTTTTACAGACAACTGCAGCCTGCTGTCTTCCTTATTTTTCAAATTCATAAAATTTTTCACAAGGAGTTAAGAAAGAGATTGCCAATCTCTCAATGGAAGCACCAAGTTTCAGCATTATAAAGTGCTTATTATACCGCAAGACAGTATTAAGATGCTTTCCTTTCTTGCTCTGGTTTAAAGTCATCTCGGATCATACATTTCGTCTTCGAATTCACTTATTGGTTCGTACTTCTCGTCTTCTCTCTTTATTCAAATCAATTGTTTCAATATCATCTTTTGTTACCTTCAATTCCAATTCATGATTTTTCACTTTTTGCTTCTTCTCCATCCATGTTGAAAATTTTTTCCGATATAAAGTGTAGTGAAATTCCATCATTCAAATTGAAATTCTGAGAGCTAAAGCAGGAAAAATAACCGTTAGAATTATTTGTGAAACTATGTTTATTTTTTAAATAAAATTTTTAATTAATTATTGTCAACAGTTAGTTATATTTCAATATTAAATAGTTATACCATCGTCGCTTTACAATTTCCAAACAGATATTATAATCATATCACGGCTTTTGTTTATTACCCAATAATTATATGATTTGCTAAATTAAGATTTAAATACCAAAGCTATTCAATAAATATGTTTTCACTAAATGCTGATTTAGTTTGCAATATTGTTGATTCTTTTTGAAATCATCTCGCATGAAGATAAATCAAAGCTTTATCTTGAAAAGCCAGATAGGCTATCTTTTAAAATCTTGTTAATTCAGCTATGCATGCTCTACTCAAATTTGATCGGAAAATGATTCAAAAAGAAAAAACATCGATTTATGAAAGAATTTCGTCTCTTTTAATTGCTTAAAAAAATAATCAGAATCGTTATAAAATCAATAATAGTATAAAGCAGACACTTGAGGATCACTTTGGGATTATTTTTATTGTTTCTTATCAACCGATTTAAGCATAAATATATCTTTGCTTATTTTACAAGTAAATGTGCTTGAAAAAAAACGAAACAACTAGAAACGCTTGTTCCTCTATAGGAGTAAATTTTAAATCTCCTGCTGAGGTCCTGGGCACTTAGAACAAATCCTAAGCCCACTCTTTCAAACTTCTGGCAAGCCCTTTTATATCCATGGTGCTTCCGTATGTGGATCTCGCGACCATCTTCTTTTTTTTCGAGTTCTTCTTTTTATGAGTCGGCTGGCTGTGACGTGACGTTCTGATATAAACTGTTATTGGTTTCACACACATGAGTGTGTTACTTATCCGAGCAATCACAAAAGGCTACAGTCATCCGTCTTACAACAGATTCTGCCCAGTTTTGAAAATATTGGCTAACTAATATGCTCGACAAAAACATCGAGTCTTGGTTAAAAGAAGGCTATACAGAGTTTCTGGATTCGTTAGAAAATGTTATAAGATCAAATAGTCTTGGTATGATCCAAAGTAAAGCTTTAAACGTCTTTTTAAAATTTTTGATTACAGGATTTTTTAAAATTTTCTTTCTTTCAGAATTGAACTTTTCAAAAAGATAAAAATTTTTAAATTAAGTCACAGTTTGGTTAGTACGAGATAACTTTAAACTAAAGCAAGAAAGGAAAGCATTTTCATATTGACTTGTGGTATAATAAACACTTTATAGTGACGAAAATCGATGCATCCATTAAGAGATTGGCAATCTCTTTCTTAACTCCTTGTGAAAAATTTTATGAATTTGAAAAATAAGGAAGACAGCAGGCTGCAGTTGTCTGTAAAGCATGTCTGATGTAGGAGGTAGAGATGTAATATTTACGACACATATGAGTCCTGTCTGGCGTTTGGTTTCAAAATACCGGGTGGTTCAGGAAAATATATGTATATGGATACGTAGCCATTCCACTTTGGGTATAAAACATATATGCTGCTCCTAGTTATCAAAGCCCACCAGGGTATGATAGGGCTTAGCCCTGAATTTAGAGTGATCCGTTGTGTGTTTTTCCGATCTTCTGTTGGCCTGGCCCAAGTTTTTGTATCCCTTGTAGTTTTGGTTTTTAGCAACCCGTTTGACAATAAGGTTTTCACCGATCACTCATTAGCTATAGCAATATAATGAAAGGAAATATCTATTTACAGACTATAAATAAAAAATTCCTCGAAAATGATGCTAAAAGATTAATTAACTTAAAAATATTACACTTCTCGTATATATTATTATCGAAGCCTACTAATCCAGAAGTGGTGACTTTTGAATGATTTTCTGTGAGATCATGTATACAGAATTGAATGAGTATTCGCCAAAGAAATATTCGCAGCACTGGTAAAAAGATTTGATAGTTTCACTTTAAGTCTTTCCAGCTCAATGGGCAAAGCATTGACAATGGAAGTTCAGATCAGGGTCGATTCAAATTGTGTGGTGAATTTAGGGTTTATTCGTCTAAAAATAAAGGATAATCCAAATGAAGATGAAATAATTCTGCTTTAGCAAAAGAGCTATTGGTTAAAGATGGACTTAGAGTGATGTATAATAGATAACTAAGTTATAAGTGGATCTACATGATCGTCGAAAGAAAGTTCAAAGAAAATGGAAATTTATTCTGTCTTAATATTCAATGATATTCATTTTTTAAAACCCAGAATTTGGCTTAAAATTTGGAATGCAAGACTTTTATGTTTATATATTCTAAGACACACAAATAAAGGAGATTTCTATCCTGATACCAGTGTTTGTTTTAAGCTTTGATCCTGTCTTTTATCAGCCAACAGATTTAAAGCGATAAAAAAAGGAACTTGCTTTTATTATATTTCTATTACTGTGAGTTAACGATGAAAACATGCTCGTAAAACTGTTCGCTAAAAAATAGTCAATGAATCCCTCCAAAGTCAGGGCCACCCTTAATCTGCCTTGGTGAGATTTGTTAACTAGGAGTACCATATATATTTTAAACCCAAAGTGAAATTTCTTTGTATTCACAATTACACAAGAATTTTTCTTCATACATGCACATTTGGAAACCAAAGACTACATGGGATTCCTAGACGCCATATATACTTCAGGATTACACCTTTATTTCTTATCCTTATTTTTATAACTCATAAAAAGAAGCGCCACGTTTCTGCCCTCTAAAGTCCATCCTATTACTGCAAAACAATATGAGGATGTCTTTCTCTTGCTGTGTTTATTGTCATCACAGACTATTTGCTAACTGAATTTCTCTTTGATGGCATCTGTTCTGTTTGGATTAAATAAACAATTTTTTTTAAAGTGTAAAAAATTTTGAAAATAAAAACTTTAATATATAGTTTAGAAAAGGAAGAAGTTTAAAAATAAGCTTTCCAGCTTTAGAACAGTAATTTGGATGCATCCACAAAATTCTTCTTGAATAATTGCATCAACTGTTCCTTCTTAATGTTTTCTTATCTGAACTATTCAGCTGCTTTTTAGTAAATTCAACAATTTTATTTTCTACTAAATCATTCAGTTTCAAAAACTTCTTATAGTCATCATAGCTGATATATGACGGAATATCACAACCGATAATCACATGAGGCAAATGCTGTGCCTTTATTTCATTTAAGGTTTTGGCCCATGGTTTCAAGAATTTAAACCTTTTCACAACCTCATCAAAGAAGTCTTTTAATTCTGTCAATCTGTCTAGATAAATTTCTATAAATTCAGTCCTAGAATCTGAAAGTCCTTGTATATAATTAGTTAAATTATTAAAAAAATTGTCTCGAGTTAAATTTGAGAATTCTGCTAACGGGAAAATTTCATCAAAATTGACTCGTTTAAAAAACTCAAGGTTTGAATTTGTAAAAATACTAGCAAATGTTTTTGGAAGATTGTGATATTTCATTGATCCGAATAAAAAGATCAATTCTATCGTCATTTGATCGATATAATATGGAAATGCATTTTTAGATTTGGAATCAAAAAAGGGAGGTTCAAGGCTAAAAAGATCAATTAAGCTAACTAAACAATTAAATATGGAGACCATGCTATGAAGGTAACACGCCTCACGACTATCGGTTGGAAGAGAATTCATGAATTCCTGCATCTGTCTAGATCTTGTCTTACTTAATTTACCGATGGCCAAGTTTTTAATTTCATTTGTCGCTTTTAATTTATTCCATGAATCGTTTTTATATGATTTTAGAAGTTCTAAGATTTTTGTTAAGGGATAACCAAAGATTTTAGTTTGGCACATCACTTCCATATCTTTTAAAAGATAATCGAAGAACTGTCTTGGGTCTTCAAATTTTGATGAAATAATTTTAAACAAGATAGAAATCTTATTTAAGACATATTCGTTAGAATGGAGAGAGCTATTTTCAAATTGATCCCGGAACTTGCCAAATATACTCGTCTTAAGATCAAAGTCCTTAGCTGATAGTTTATCAGTCGAATTCTCTAAGAAAATTTTCAACATTTCTATTTTTTGGTCTGAATTAAAGAATTTAGAATTTAGAAAACAAGATAAGGTATCAGCAATCGGTTTTCTATTCTTAACATACGTGTCTGAAAGTAATTTGTCTGAAAAATCGAAGGAAATGAAGTTTGATTCATTGTCTGTAAATTCTAATATTTCATCAAAGCATGCTGTTTTAGTAAACGATATGAGAACAGTAAGAAAAATCATAGGGTAAATAAAAATTTTTACTTTTATTAAAAAATGTTTAATTTCTACCTTTTTTAAACCAACTTCCAAAGAATAATAAAGATATGATTCCTCTTTAAAACCCTGTCAATCCAGCTTTGTATTCTCTACTTCACCTTGATCCGTAAACAATCTAAAAGGACAAAAGCTGATTTGTGAAAGAATTTTGTCTCTTTAAATTGCTTGCAAAATTGATATATTAAATTTGATTAAACTATTTTAATTTAAAAGTGATAATTCTAATGATGATTAAAATAGGTTTGGAAAATAACGAACATTTTCATTTAGAAAATGAAAATCAAAGAAATTAATCGAAGAACTGAAGATTGAGGAAGTAGAGAGTCTCCCAAAGACTCCACGTGATCTGAAAGCTACCTCTAAGACTTCCAAGGAAGTCCTAATCAACGATATCAAGTCGGATAATCCTGGATGGCCAAAGGAGTTTTTCGAAGCTGTGCAAAGAAGATTTGGAAGGATGCCTAGATTCGCCTAGACACAAAAAAAAACGAAACAACTAGAAGCGCCTGTGCCTCTATAGGAGGAAATTTTAAACCTCCTACTGAGGCCCTGGGCAGTTAGAACAAATCCTAAGCCCACTCTTTCGAGCTTCAGGCAAGCCCTTTTTTATCCATGCCGCTCCCGCACATACCGGCCCCACCTCCTCTTTTTTCGGGGTTTTCTTTTGATGAGGAGGCTGTGACGTTCTGATATAAACTGTTATTGGTTTCACAAACATGAGTGTATTATTTATCCGGCCAACCACGAAAAGGCTACAGTCATCCATCTGTCTCACGACAGATTCTGCCCAGCCAATTCAGTCGAATTGCTTGTAAAAAACAAGACATCAGAAAAAG
>JAWNLH010000939.1:0-29879 GCA_035042485.1 Drosophila cyrtoloma
CAAAAGGCTACAGTCATCCGTCATACGACAGATTCTGCCCAGTGTTGGAATTATTGGTTAAATAAGATATAAACGATGTATTTAACAACTGAAGTTTCAATCTCTTAAGATAAAATAAATACTTATGCTAGTTCTAATCAACTTAAGTCTTCAAAATGTATCACAACTCGAAAATCTTAATTAAGAGTAGTTCCACCAATTGATTCTGTATAAGATTAATAATTAGTGTGTAATAATGGACACCTCTACATATGGATAGCATTGAGTTTAGTCGGCAATACAAAACATTTTTCTTTGAAACCTGATTTATTAAATTAAAAGAAATATTCAAAGATCAAATGCTTATTTATAGGAATTGATGATTTTAGAATGCCTAAAAGACACGATAATAAACATTTCCGGTGCACAAGCAGAATATTCTTTGCAAGGATGGTGCTCTCTCAATCAACGAGGCCAATAAAAAATTCCATTTAGGTTGATGACTCCCATGGAAATTAATCTTCAATTCAAAGATGTTATTAGAAGGATAACACTTTATAGGACACTCATCACAAAAATCTAGAACACAAATCATTAATTTTCTTAGATGGCTCATTGAATTGATCAAATTGCCCAAGAATTCCTTGGTCTGTCCTCCATCAATTAATTTCAAAATTCTTATGTTTGTATTTTCCCGAAAGCTATCGACGAGCTCCATTGGGAGATTTTGGTCGACTGGGATTTGAAGCACAGACAATTTTTTAATTCTAGGCAACAAACCAGCTAAAAAGTCGGAGTTCTGAATGCCACTTTCTGACCCTGAATGTGTAGGGGAATCGACAAAAAAAAACATCAGAATTCTCAAATTTTGCAGGAAATGAAAAATCTTTAAGGTGCCTAAACTTAAATTATTACATACGATATTCAGTTTAACCAACGAATACATTCTAGGGAATGAGTTGTATTCCTGATAGAATATAATGTCTGAAGATGAGAATACATTTGCAGATTCTGAAAGATTAACTAGAGTCAAAAACTTCAATTTCTTGAGGCGTGATAAAACTAAAAATATATCATTCAAACTTGAATCACATCTAATTACCAGTTCTTCAACTTCTGTCATTTTTGCAGCGAACTTGGCCAAATTACCAGCATTAGAAAAAGGCTGTGTTAAACTGAATTTCTTCATACGAGGCAAACTTGGCATCAAGAGTTCCGAATAATCAGAGTCTAAGAAAGGTAAAAAAAACCCTTTGAATTCAACTATATTAGGCATATTTTTGATCAGACTAGAGAAAGCGGGGTTTGATTGCATATATTGAGGAATTATCAACCTTTTGATGTTTTTTAAAAAAGGATTGTGAAACATGTCATATACTATCGAAGGCGTAGCATTTGCAAAACGATACAAAGAAATTTCCAAATCTGTAACATTCTCTATAAACTTAAATAAGGAATTAAGAAATTCCGCGTTTTGAGAGACACCACCCAATTTCAATGCTTCAAGATACTTAAGTTCTCCGAATTCTTGCGCATTATTATAATTAAGCATACATGTTTGAAATTTAAGAGTTCTAATTTTAGGAACAGCCTCAAGTAAAGCAGAAACCACATTTCCAGACAAATATTCTGGGTTGGTTTCCCATAATGAATTTCTTGAATGGGAATATATTAAATCCGTGTTAATTTCCAATACCTCTAAAGATTCTAAATTAATAAATTTCCTTCCAGTTGTCTCTGAAAAACCAGCACAATCAAATCTGAATTTCTTAAGTGCTACTAAATTCAGCAGAAGCTTCCCTAACACCTTTTCTGGAATTTTGTAGTTTTTAATTGTGAGCACCTCCAATCGATCACGATGATTAGAGAGTAAAATATCATAATCAAAGTTTAGGGCTTCACCATGTTTCAATCTAACTTCTAGTCCCTTCATTCCAGGTTGAATTTCAACTGTTAGGATCAGTAGCTGTAGGAATACGTTTGAATCAATATCAAATCCGATGAACGACAAACTATTCAATCTCACATTACTTCGCTGTTCTGTGGTATCTATATGATCCTTTTGTTCTATTGACTTCTTTTTTTCAGACTCCAATCTTTGAATTCCTAAAATATCATGTTGAAATGTGAGACACTCTGATTCTTCTAATATCCAATCACAGCTTACAATCAACTCTTCAATCTCAAAAACAATCAAGAAAAGCAATAGTTTTGACAGGATGCCTAACCTTCCAGGGATGTTGAATAGGTCACTTTTAATGTGCAATTTTTTATATGTGAATAACCTGCTAATGATATCCACTTGATCTATTAAACCCATTTCCATATCAATAATTAATTCTTTAGTATCATTCTCACCCACCAGACAACACCCAAAAGTGATAATTTGATGAATGAAAATTTTTGCAAGAAGTAATTTAATATCCCGTTCAAATTCATATGAATATAAATCTTTTATAAGTTTTTCGTTATAAAAAATACTATTTGATAAATTTTCCATCAACTTATTGCCAAATATGACCCCGTCATATGAAAAAAAAAGAAAAAAGTCTAGTAAAAAACAAAAATTGTCGAATTCTTTTAAATTGGAAAATTTTGCATTATCCTGAAAACAAATACAATAAAACTTATTGAAGTCATCTTTATATGTAGTCAGGAGATAACATTTCTTTAATTCCTGTTTCATAACTGTGTCTTCCTTCCTAAGTTTAAGATTTTCCAGTTTTGAATTAATGCTGTTAAATTCTAATTCGCCTTGAAAATATGGAATTTTGCTGATATTCTCAAATGGATATGATCCTGTTTGATTATCCTTAAATAATATCTCAACTAACTCTGCTTTACAGAAAAATAAAAGTGCAATCATGTTGACAATTCTCTTACAACGCATGGGATTAATCAATTGATCAATTAGTCAATTAAAAATGTATAAAACTGTCAATTAAAAAATTTTAATTTCAGATCAAAATTTATTAAAATCACTAGACGACGTGAAATATTTGGAATTGATAAGGATACTCAACATTTCTCGAAAAAATAATGAGATGATTTAATGATGTATTTAAATAGGGAAAAATTCTTCCTCGATAATCCTTAACAAAAAATGTCATCCTAACCCAATAATTTAATTAAAAAAGGGTGTTTTAGAATATTTTTTTTCCTGTTTATGTTTTTATCTTGTTTATAACTCAATTAAAGAGTTTTTTCATTTTATCGAATATTTTTTTATTTCATTTTCTTAAATTAAATTTTAGTTTTTATCAAGTCAATCAGGATGATAGATTCCAAGCCAATTCGATCTGCACAATAAATATAATGAGCGCTTTTCTAAATTGAAAATATGGTAGTTATAAGATATGTCAAGGCTTAAATCTTGTTGTTCTTTATAAATATTTGTCTAGCATATGGTTGGAGTTGAATTCCTCAAGACTGTTGTAATCAACCATATTTATTAAATTGTCTTTCCTTAATATTTTTAACGAAATTGGCTCATCAATAATATGTTGATTGGTTTTACTGCATTTTAATCCAGTAAATAACCAATCGCATGTGATAAACCTCTTTTTTCATTCCTTCCATAGAGATGAAAACCAAAAATTTGCATCATAAATCCAATCTCATGCCAAACATATACATCTCTCAAATTATTTGCTTTGTAGTTTTCCACTAATCAGCCTTGTTGAATTAATTAAAAACTGGTTTTGTTTTAAATATTCTATCTGAATCATAACTTGATAGTTCTGAATGAGAAAAATAAATTCTTCGTGCATTATTCTATAAGATATATTATTTTGCATTTTTGTAGCGGAAATGGCCATGCATGTGGTGATATATAGTTATTTTTCGCTTAAGAATTTTAAGGATTATGAACTCTATTAAAAATTTCTTAGTCAATGTCATAGAACATACTAACAGTCAACTTTAAACTTACCACATGAATTGGTTTTAGGGTTGAATTGGTGCAATAAATTACTACCTTTATTCAAAATCAATAAGTAATCATAATTTTAATATTTAAGTATTGCATATTCTAACTCATTTCTATAAAAGAAAGATAAATTTAAATACAAGAGGTTTATAGAATTTAAAAAGCATTTCTTCAACTCATCGTATCAGATTTGTTCTATAAGCCACTGGGTGCTCATCCCGTCGAATGTTACCAAAGTTACAAAAATTCTAAATAGTACAAAAAAAATATTCAAAAAATAAGTCTTTCCTTTAAGGTCAAGTTAAAAAGTAGGTCTATTTTAATGATGGCGTGGATATGGCTTGTATTGAGTGGCACAGGAATCTATAGTTCCAAAAATTAATCTTTTTTTAGATGATAAGGATATTTATGTAAAAAAATATCAACTTTAGGTAAATAACCATTTGGGATTACATCTTCATGTAGGAGTACTAAAGCTTGAACCGGAAGAATATGTCAAACTCGATGAATCCATTAGGAAAGTACTAATGGAATATAATGTTCACTTACAGCCAGCAAGCAAAGAAAGGCTGTATTTGCCAAGAGAAGAGGAATGTCCAATATTGAGCATAAGAGTGAGAGTATGCTCCTCCAATTGAAGAATTCCCTGGAAAAATCAAGAAATATGTCCTTAAGGCGTAATGCCATAATTAAGGTTGAAGAAGACAATAAGACACATCTCTCAACAATTGACAAATACATAAGACTGAAGTACAATACAGAAGGCGAGATTACCAAAGAATCTCTTTATGAATCACAAATTAAATCCCTAATGGCCAACATTAAAAGCAAACAACTCCACCAAAGGTTGTTTAGGGTCTGTGATCATGAACTTGCCTCCATTAAAGACTCTTCAGTATGGCTTACCAAAGGAAATATGAAGCCAAGAGATGAAGGAGCTTATTGTTTCCTTCAGGATAGAAATATGTTCTTTGGAGAAAAAGTCAAGTGCCCACATTGCAAAGCTATGCCAAAGACAGTAGATCACCTTGCCACTAAATGCGACCGTATGCTTGGTCATGATTACATGAGACGGCATAATGAAGTATTAAGATGCATACATTTATCACTTTGTAGAAGATTCGGAATTAAGAAGACAAGAAAATTGAAATCTCATTCCGTTCAAGAAGTTGTAGCAAATGAAAATGTCGAGATTCGAGTAGATACAAGAATTAAGACTGACATTAAAATACAACATGACAGACCAGATATCTTCTTACATGATAAAAAGAAAAATGAAATAACTTTGATCGAGGTTGGAATTACCAATCTTGACCTATTAACTCAAGTTGAAAATGAAAAAACTAGAAAATACGATTTAATAGCAAACGAGTTATCATTGATTTACAAGTGCAAAGTGAACATAATTACATATGTAATGACTTGGGAAGGGCTGGTAACGAAATACCACAACAAGTATAGTAAAGAGATAGGAATTGAGCCTAAAGTCGAAGCGTACATCCAGTCTATTGTACTCAAGAAGACTCTCGAGTCTATTTCATTTGAAAGACGACGAAGTATTGAAGAGGCGGACAACCATGTGAGTCTTGAGCAGTTAGTGCTTAGATCATCGGGTGGAGATAAGAGAACCGACACGGAATCAATTAAAGAATAATTGATAATCTTTAGATTACCCATTAAATAAATTCTTTAATGGGATTACATCTTCTATTTTTCAAAGCATTTAAATAACAACAATTAATTTAATAGTTGATTAAAAATCCACAAGATGGCATTAACTTAGAGCAACGAAGATAATCCCTCATATGGTCGGTGTCATAGTACATACTATATATAATGTAGAGGCTTAGGATTTGTATTATATGTCTTGCTAGTTCTTTCTTAATCCCTTAAAATTTTAATTATTAATAAGAATGACGAAGACTACAGCCGTTTGCAGCACAAATTTGTTGATAGGAGGCGGAACGCTCGTAATTGGGTGTTTGAAATATCTAGTTGTGGATTGAGTATAAAATTTTATTCGGTTAAGTGCTTCTATATAGAAAGATTTCATTCATAAAAATATTTAATTTCGATCATAAATCATATATTTGCTCCTAATCATGAAAGGATATCAAGTTATGTATATAGTAGATTTCGTTTAGTCGGTTTTTATCTTGATGGTGCTATGTTTCTTCATCCGGTATGAGTCTTTAGCTACGGATTTGAAAATATAGTTATCGCCGATCTTTCATTAGTTATAGAAATATTGTGAATACAAATAAAAATTTCCCAAATATTTTTTTGGTTCAATTTTAAAGAGGAAAATTGGCTTTAAAGGTTCATTTTAAATTAATTATTAATCAAAATATTAAGAATATTAATTTCCTGTCTCCTAGATTTGCCATCACAAAATAGTATAACAAAATCTAGAGGTCTTTGTTCTCTGATATACATATTTTTTGATCAAATAAAATTTCATCCGGCAACCTCGCAGATAAGCAAAGCCAAATGACTCAAAGCTCTGGCATGATGTATATATCCAATCTGGCGAATTTTGATTTTGGCTTCTAAGAAGAGAGAATTTTCAAAAAACAGCTAGAGGAAAGAATGATCCATAATAATTTTTGATTCATATCTATATAAGAACAAGGCTTCCAAATGCTTCATTTTGAGAGCGAAAGGATAAATACAGAAATATTTAAAAGGCGTGGTTTCAGCAGTGAGAATTCGTTGAAACCCAGAAATTTAATGTCAATTTTGATGATGACTACCAAATTTCAGTGATTAAAAGCCTTTCAACTGTATTACTATTCGTTGGGCGATAATAACTCTTTTATATATAGAATATTAACTATTAGTGTCAAGCATGTATCTAAGATTCTACAAGACCCTCTATTATTAAACTTTGTCAATGCATTTACATTGATTGACCTTTAATTTTATCAATTATTGAGACATCTTGATAAGTATTTTACATAGAAGTTTCTGAATCAAAAAAGCTTCCAGTTAAACTTATTATCTTTTTCTGTATTTAATCAAATGCAGCTGATTTAAAATGTTAAAGTCACATGGAATTCGTGGTATTTATTTAAATGGAAGCAATCTCTCTTCGATCTAATCTACAGCAAAAATCTGGGCCTTTTTCATACTGAAAACTCATGGAGAATTCAAAACTAAAAAGGATGTTATGAAATACAGCCATGGATGCGGAATGAGTTTATCCCAATTAAATTTTAAGGTTATTTGAATTGAACTTCAAATGGTCGAATGTTTGGTTTTGAGTTGATTAGTAATTGTATTCTATTCTTCCTCATTTTATATCCTTTGTATTCAAATTCATGCTCTTCGGCGGTTATTGGTGTGTCAACTGGCACCTCCAGAGACGATTCTTCAAGGTTTGGAGTTTTTTCTTCGCTACTAGATCCATCTGATGTACTGCTGAAAATATTGCACTCGCCCACTTGGACCGGATCATCATCCAAACCGTCATTTAGCTTGGAAATATCAATACATGAATATCCAACTTGAACATCATACCCTATTTTCAAGAAGCATTCTCGTTTATACTTGCCCTCTATTACAAATTCAGAAGGTTTGAAAAGATTTTTAATGGGAATTTTGGTCAAATCTATACCTTTGGCTTCTATGTTAAATCTATGGAATCCAGGGCTTATATTGCTTTTGAAGTCGTAAGCCACCTGCTGTCCGTGCCTAAATTCGTCATCCCCACCATAGAAATAAGTAACTGAAAATTTGATCTTACCATTTATTAAAACCTTGCTCTCGAAGTTCAACGCAAATCTAAATCTGTCTAAGGGACTGTATATTTTAGCCGTATTCACCGAAACCTCCTTTAGTATGAAATCAGACATTTTTGTTTTAGAATTTTCCGTAATAAATACAAAATATTCTCGATTCACTAATGTCAAATGGTTTTAAGCCTAGTTTCAATTGGCAGATTCAATTAATAATTTTCTCGTTCAGATAAAATTTACACCAAGTAAAGGTGAAACATTTTTCAATTAATAAAATAATTGGTTAGACAAGCAAAATTTATATGAAGAATTTATTCAATGGACAATCTAATATTTACTCTTTGATTAATTCTGTGTCAAGTTTCTTATCTACACCCGATGATCTGTGCAATAACTGCTCAAGACTCACATGATTGTTCGCCTCTTCAATACTTCGTCGTCTTTCAAATGAAATAGACCCCAGAGTCTTCTTGAGTACAATAGACTGGATGCACGCTTCGACTTTAGACTCAATTCCTATCTCTTTACTATACTTGTTGTGGTATTTCGTTACCAAGTCATTACGTATGGGATTATATTCACTTTGCACTTGTAAATCAGTGATAACTCGTTTGCTATTAAATCATATTTTCTAGTTTTTTCATTTTCAACTTGAGTTAATAGGTCAAGATTGGTGATTCCAACCTCAATCAAAGTTATTTATTTTTATCATGTAAGAATATATCTGATCTATCATGTTGTAATTCCTGTATCTACTCGAATCTCGACATTTTCATTTGCTACAACTTCTTGAACGGAATGGGATTTCAGTTTTCTTGTCTTCTTAATTCCTAATCTTCTACACAGTGACAAATAATTTATATGAAATATAAAGAAATTACAATAAAAATTCTTAGATTGGTTGGTAACAATGAAGATATGAATTTTGAAAAGAACGATTGAGTTTTGAAGATACACAGAAGCGTACAAGAATGAAGTAAATATGTTAGATGGAAATAAAAGCCCCAATGGATATTCTATAGCTGGTACCAACAAGAGTCAAACGAGATTACAATAAAATATTCCTTAATCACATTTACTTTTAAGATTTGATGCTAAATAAAGGTTTCATTAAGAAACACTTTTAATTACCATGCTGAGCAAATACATATAACTAAGCCGATCAAAACGAGAATCCAGCATCAATTACGTACCTAAACAAAAATTATAAGATTTAATATCAAAATATTTTAAGTATAGAAGAAATTAATTAAAAAATAATTTACTTTGATTTTATCAGTTAAATATATTGCAAAAATTTTCAGATAAATTTAATTAATTGGAAATTTTAGCTCTTTTGGATCCAGTCTCTTCATCCGAAGAAGATTCTACAATCTGCTCCGAGGATTCATCCTTCTCCTTGTTCAAAACCAAAGGATACACTACAACAATTGGTTTCTCATTCAAATATAATTGAATTTCACTTTGTTTCATTGTGATGCCTTTGTAAACAAATTCGTCTACCCCGGCCTGTATAGGTGTTTCAAGGGGTGTTGGCTTTATCTTGTGGCTAGCAGCAAACGCCTTTGCGAATGCCTCTTCCAAATTGTTGTCTTCCTGCCCTTCACTAGCCTCACACTCGCATTCATCGCACTCACACTCATCGCATTTTTCGTTGCAGCATCCGCTTTCTACTTGGCATTCGCATTCGGCAGACCCACAGTCCATACATTTCCCGTTGGAATCAACCTGTTGCTCAGAGACAGATCTTTCTTCGCTCTGTTCTTCTTCCTTCTCCAACTCGTCATCGTTCATTACCTCCATTTCACTCTCTTCTTCTGCCTTTTCCAACTCGTCATCGTTCATTACTTCCATCTCGCTCTCTTCTTCATATTCGTCATCTTCCTCATACTCGTTTTCAGCTCCTGACAAATTTTCTTCTTCATTTCCTACCTCAGCTACATCACCTTCCTCATTGTCTTCTTGCAATTTATCCGTGTTGTCCTGGAGTAACTCGTTGTCAACCCCTGGATAAGACACATCTACAACATATCCAATACGGATAAATTGTTCCCCTTTGTAAGTACCGGCTATTACAATCGAGGTTAAACCAAATAAATTTACGATTGGGATTTTAGTCAAATCAATACTCAAGCTTTCTAAATCAATGGAAATGCCTTCACCCTTTTTCAATGAATCAAAGCTATACCATCCTATCCTTTGATCGTTAGAACCAGGATGAAGATCTCCAAAATATATAATTTCAAAGTCAAGATCGTCGTTTATATCTGTCTTGTTGTCAAATATCAGTTTAAATTTAATCTTGTCCGACGGATGATAAATTTTCTCAGTGTCTACGATAATTTCTTTGAATATAAGATCAGACATGGTGGGGATGCAAATTTTTTTACAAAACCTGCTGGTTTTTATTGGTGTCACATTTTAAAACATGAATAAATTTAAAAATACATAGAATGGAGTTCGTTACAGTTTGAAACTAACAAGTTAAATTCCCACAATCATTTTTAAATTAAATTCGTTAAACGGCAGTGATCAAAATAAATAATTGATTTTTATGATTCCCGGTATTTAATTTACAAATAATCTGGAAAAATTTGAAAATACTTTTTAAATAAGAGATTTTTAATCAATCAAAATGATAAGAAGAAATACGAATAAAGCTAATTGAGTTTGTATAATCAATCTTAATCTAGTAATTCAATTTGAGAACAAAAAGATACAACTCAACAGTCAACAAGTTATTTTTGATCTGTGAATTCAAGACCAATTAAATATAAATGAGATGGGAGATTGGAATGAACTCACAAAAAGAGTATTATCAGGTTGGGACTATTACAAACGTATAGGGATATATATAATCTAAAGTATCTAATACGATAGTCGAGAATATAAAGATTGATATAAATCTAGGCAATAATCATACTCCTCTATAGTTCGAATGAAACATGATTACATTCATCAATTAAATAAAAAATTTAATTTAGAAACGGTATTTGATTCATCGATGATATATAACATTTCATTCACCGAATTCTTGCTTCAGTTTTTAAGTTCGAATAGTCGAGTGGTCAAGGAGTTCCTAGTAAAAGCTGTTATACAGAGTTCGATCCCACAGGACTTGAAATATTTCCAACCCCAATAAAATATTAGAATACTTAATGATTTGGAACGGTACCATATTGAGCCTAAAGTCGAAGCGTACATCCAGTCTATTGTACTCAAGAAAACTCTGGAGTCTATTTCATTTGAAAGACGACGGAGCATCGAAGAGGCGGACAACCATGTGAGTCTCGTGCAGTTAGTGCTTACATCATCAGACATAGACAAGAGACTTGACACGGAATCAATCAAAGAGTAATTGATAATCTTTAGATTACCCATTAAATAAATTCTTACTGGAACGGTACCATTATAATAAAAAAAGTGAAAAGACAAAATATTCTGATTGGGTTGTTATTTTACTTAAATGTATCGTTATTTATAAAATATTAAATGAATGTCCAGGCTACAACCAAGAAATTACTGATTAAATAAATCGACAAAATAGATTACATAATAAAATAGGAATATTAATAATTGAAATTTTGATTATATAATTGGAACAAATCGTGTTGATTTAGCAGTGAAATATAAAACAGGTCAACTAATCTCTGGCTTATACCTGTCAGTCAGTGAGGAATATTGGTATCCTGAATAGATAAATTTATAGACTTTACAGTTTTTAACTCCCTTTTTCTAATAAATTTTTGTAATCTTATAGTCTTTGTTTTGAGTGCCGAGTATCTTTCATAATACAAGCCCATAGTGTACTTTTCTGTATTGCGATTTAATTGTAAATCATTTTTAAACCATGGATCTTGAAAATATTTCTCTTGGCTATAAAATTCCAATTATCAGTCCAGTTGATCAAAATTCAATTATAAAGTGTGAAGTAATTTCAAAGAAAATAGAAGAGGGAAATTCCTTGTTTTATATACACTATATAGGTCTAAACAGAAGATACGATAGATGGCTAGATGGTTCTGAATTCATCTTAACGAATGCATCAGAAATTGAAATTCCAAGAAAAAAAAAGAAATCTGATGAAAAATCAGTTAAAATTATTAAAGAAAAAGGAAATGAAAATTCAAGCGGTAACAGGCTATTTATTCCAGATGATGAATTTAAAATAAAAAACATAGACAGGATTTATATAAAAAACTATTTGGTAGACACTTGGTACTTTTCTCCCTTTCCTAAAGAAGTAATTGAAAATGGAACAGTTTATATTTGTGAATTCTGCTTATATTACTTTTCTGCCAAAGAAAAACTAGCCTCGCACTGTGAAGAATGTGAACTTAGGCAGCCACCTGGAATTAGAATTTATGAAGACAGTTCCGTCGCATTTTTTGAATTGGATGGCTATGTTCAAAAGAATTACTGTAGAAACATTTCTTTGATTTCGAAATTATTCTTGGACCATAAATCTGTGTATTGGGATATTGATGTTTTTTTGTATTATGTTCTGTGTAGAAAGGACGATTCTGTATATCATGTTGTAGGGTATTTCTCTAAGGAAAAGGTTTCGGAGCAAGGGTATAACTTAGCTTGTATTTTGACGCTTCCATATGAGCAAAGAAAGGGGTATGGAAAGATTTTAATAGATTTCTCTTACATGCTATCCAAGAAGGATAATAAAATTGCCGGTCCCGAAAAGCCACTAAGTGATCTTGGACTGTTATCTTATAGGGCTTATTGGTTCGAGGTTATTATGGAAGAGTTGGCTATTAATTCAGAAATTACCATTTCGGCTCTGTCGAAGAAGACCTTTATAACAGAGGAGGATATAATTGGAACCTTAATTGCCTATAAAATGGTGAAATACTACGGGGACGATTTAATTATTGCCGTAGATGATGAAAAGCTCAATAAAGTTGCAAAGGGCAGAAAGTATAAGATTTTAGAATCTTGTTTATTAATAAACTACTAGACGATTTTCTTTATTAAAGGCATATTATCATCATAGATATATTTATTTGTAACCCAAGTATTTTTCAATAGAATATTTATTAAATTAATTTTTTTTAAGTGAATTAAAAATTTTAAGACAAAAAGTATTAAAAATTAAAAACACAAAAATGAAGAATTGTAATGAATTTCTTGTTTATTTCTATCAAACTGTGCCGAATATAAATATTCTATACAGATTAAAATTAACTTCGGGGTATGAAGCGCTTACATTAACCTGAATAAGCCCTTCATTCTTTTAATTGACATGTCTATCAATGTGGTCTTATTTGACTATCTTCTCTTAGAAGGTTTTTCTGTGTATTCCCTATCGTCAGAGTCATTAGATATAGAAAAGGAATCAGAGATAATGCTTGAATCCATATTTGGTGATTTGCTACTACTTTTATATCTATCAGGAGCTTTATAAGGTTCAGTATCAGAATCAAATTCTGAACGATCCCTCTTTTTACCTCTTTTGGAATCACCTTTTAATTCTGAAGGATCATCGAAGTTATCACCCTGCAATCCTTTCATCATTTTGTCAATGGTTTTTTTAATATAAATCTTTACATCCTCTTTTTTATCTAGTCTTCTCGAATCAAGTTTATGATATTCGTCTCCATCGGATTTTTCATCTGACAATTTTCGTTTTTCAGTTCTTTTAATTCTATCACTGGCCTCGGTTTTGCTTCTATTTTTATTCCGCTTCCCCTTTTTTGAATCATTTTTATACTTTTCTGTTTCATTGAAAATTTCTTTTGATAAAACTGTATCACTTTCGTAACGAGAATCACGATTATTGCTTTTTTTACTCTTTTTAATTTCCTTCTTAAACCTATCAATATCATTGTAGCTTTCTGAATTGTTTTCTTTCGATAAATACTGGTCATTTTCTGAATTATTATCTCTAAGTGATGGCCTGATTGCTTTCTTATTTCTCAAAGATTCGTAATCCTCGCTTCTTTTCCTTTGTTTATTTTCAGGTGAATAAGATCTGCTGATTGTCATCTCTGAGGAACTCTCTTCTGGTACTTGTCTTCTTTTTTTCGTAAGTATAAAAACCTGATATAGTAAAAACTTCAACACATTCATGTGTTTTCAAAAGTACCTTTTCTTTAAAGATTGTATGTTTCAGGTTTTTAATGAAAACATTCTAACACAAAAGTGGTGCTAAATTATTGAAAATCTTGAAATTTCTTTCATTCAAATGATAATAAAGAATGTGAATGCCTTGGTTTAAATAGACTTCTCAAATTAACGTTTAAGAATATCACAAATGAACCATACTCATTGATCTTTGTTATTGAATGGTATTGAACAATTTTGTCATAAACATGTTTATTAACGGCACAAATATTTTCATTCAAAATTATCTAACCAACCGGATCACAATATAAATTGAAGGAATAAACTAGCAAAGTTATCACTGTTCTACTGCTTGTGCTATAATTAATATATAAATTTTCACTGTATAGCGAAGAGGCGGACATCCATGTGAGTCTTGAGCAGTTAGTGCTTAGACCAGCAGGCACTGATAAGAGAATCGACACGGAATCAACCAAGGAAGAAATATTAGATTATCTATTAAATAAATTCTTTGTTCACTGTATTGCTTTAATTAACGTAAGATTACTGAAAATTTTATTGTGAAACGGATTACAAAAATTTCACCAACTGGAAATGGAGAAATATGAGGAAACACTCGAGAAATTACAATCACATACTGGCAAACTTCAATAGCTAGTAGCAAATATATATTTTTTATCCTAAGTGGAATGTTTTATACCATTAAATATACTTTTACAAGATATTTTTGAGCAATGGAATATATGCCATATATGAATGCTTGAAAAGGAGCTAAAGAAAATCCTTCACAAGAATTATTTACAGATGATTTCCTTTCTTATTCTATTTCAATGCCTTTTTAGACAAAATGTAGTATCTTACCAAATGATTTCAGTATATTTTTAATTAAATTCAAATAATTGATCGATTCAACGTTAAATTAAAACTTTGAAAAATTATTTGAGTAAAAAATCTTAATTACTGATAGAATTTAATTAAAATAATTATTTGTCTAAATGGAGGAATAATGTGGAAGCAATAGGCCCGTCTAACATAAATTATTTGATATAGATCTTAGATAATCCAATATATCCTTATTGGAGAAGACTCGATTACTAGCAACTTCTTAATTAAATATTTTTGGAATTGATATTTTCAATTTTTCAATCACATTTATTAGTAGACTAGTGGCTCTTGGTTCAATTCCATATAGATTATAACTTATTTTCTCTAAAATTAATTGATTATAATTGTGTATGCAATAATTGAATAAATCTTTAACTTATGCAAAAAAAAAGGAATTTATTTTCACTATATTTCTATAGCTAGTGAGTGATCGGTGAAAACCTTATTGTCAAACGGGTTGCTAAAAACTCCACCCACGAGGGATGGAGGAAACTTGGTTCAGGTCAAGAAAGATCGGAAAAACTTTATGTCCATATATAAACACTTTCTTGAACAACCCGGCATTTTGAAACCAAACACCACACAGAACTTCTATGTGTCGTAAATATTACACCTCTACATCCTACATCAGACATGCTTTACAGACAACTGCAGCCTGCTGTCTTCCTTATTTTTCACAAGGAGTTAAGAAAGAGATTGCCAATCTCTTAATGGGAGCACCAAGTTTCAGCACTATAAAGCGTTTATTATACCGCAAGTCAGTATGAAGATGCTTTCCTTTCTTGCTCTAGTTTAAAGTCATCTCGGACTAATCAAAATATTTAGTAAATTATCTTTATGGGAATACAGTTTCTTGTCTTGACAATATATTTCAAAAAATTTGGTAGATTTAAAACTATGATCCGAAGAAGATATACACAATTCTAATAAGAATTCAGTGGACATTGTTTCAAATTTTCAGTTATTTACAAAATCTGAATTTTAGAATCATTTTAGTAAAGTGCATCTATAAAGTGCTTTATTTTTTTATTAAATGTCTTTATATCTAGCACTAACATTGAATATCTTAAATTTCCATATTTGAATAAATTAAACTGCACATTATCATCATACACTGTGATCATCCGACTTTTTATCAAGGGTTTGTCTTTAACTTATACAATTTATACTATTGGTTGTTATTAATCGATATCTATTAAAAATCATATAAACTCTCTTCAATTGTACTCCAGGTAAGATTATTTCCTAATGAATTTTACTTGTGATTTCTCTTTATTACTGTAAGGGCCATATACATCATCAATATCTTATTTCTCTAAACTTTTTGTGAAATTCCGAACTTTTAAGAAGAATATCGAAGTCGTGCAATTTTTACACAAGAGAATAAAGAATTAGCGTGTTAGACTGGATCTACACTTACTGGTTTATTATTCAGTGAAAAACGATATCATCAATCATATCATAAAAGAATATTGATAACATTCCAAAGATATGATCTCAAATGATTAGCAAGTAATAAGGACAATTATAATCAAACTCATATTTATTCTTGTTTAATAGGTTTATTAGTTGATACTCATATGGAGGTTTGTATAATATTTTATAAAATAGCAATACACGGACTTTTAAGGTATGCATATTGAGAAAGTCTCAGGTGATGTAGCATTGACTAATTGAACTGAAAACATATAGAATTTCCATTTAATCATGGTATCAGCTCCCAGTTGGAAATCCTTTACAGTTGATTGAATTGGTTGGTTTTAAGAGTATAATTTCCCTAACTAACATTTGTAGTTTCTTCCTCCAATTTTATTAATTTTAGTTAGTTAGTAGAACATGAATTACTACAGGTAGGCACTGTTCTTCCGCTGGAAATCATAGATACCATTCATAAAAACCAGCCAGGAATCTATTTGTGTCGATTCCGTAATAGATGGATATCATCCACTTAGAATTGCAATAAAAATCAATTAAAAAATAGAAAATCATTTATTTGCAGAAATACCTAGCTTTGAAATATCCATCAAAAACACATCATGATCTAAAATTCCATTTGATTCAAACAAATCAGCAATGTCTTTGGTGTATTTGGCTGTCTTACCATTTTCAAAATGAAAAACAGCAGTGTAAGTTGATCTATTTTTAATTTCTGTTCTAATTTCAAGACCTTCAAATAACAGTTTTTTTCCATACAAATATGTTAAAAAAGCAGACAAGCCACCCAAAATAAAATATGAAAACACGCAAATTGCAATATAAACTTTTACATCACTGAATTTGAAATAGACACTCAAACAAGCTGTTAAAATACCAAGAACTAAAGAAACAAGACCAATTCCATTTTGGATATCAACATGCAGGAAATTTGTTTTAAAACCAAGGCAATTCATACACTCCCTTAAGAGATCATCGAGGCTTATTTTAATCACCTTCAGTGAATATATATCTGACTTTATTGGAGTCTTGGAATATTTAACAACCAGTTTTTCGAAAGGAGAATCCTTCTTCAATTCCTTAGACATGGGGTAGAAAAAATAGATCAGATTTGAAAAAGATCAAATGGAAAGAGAAATATGAAGATTGAGAGACAAAATCACATTTAATTCAACAAAGATGTGTTAATTTCGGTAAATGGCTACTTGTATGGCATTTATTAAATCACAAATACTATTAAAAAGCATTTTGAATTTTTTTTCAAGGAAATATAATACTCAGGTAAATTTCAGATTATCATGGTCATGATAAATTAGCTAACCTAGCATATTTTATTGATTTAAAGAGTCTAACAGTTATAAACTGAAAAATCTACAAACAGATTGTTTAATTCGAATTATATATAAATAAAAATGCAATTATAAAATGAATTTTTAAGGGATTCAAGAGATTTTAGAATAATTTATTAGCTTTATTTTCTTAACGGTATTTATAATTAATAAAAATTACATTTTCAAAAAGTTTTACAATAAAGAATAATAGTAAATGTAATTAAGGGTGCACAAATATATGAAACAAAATGAGAATATTCAATTCAATATAAATAATTTCAAGCCTTTTATTAAACAAATTTCACTATGATGAAATATTTTGGATTAACATTGTCAATCTTTTTCTTTGATTAGTGGATTTTGTGAATCTAATTTTAGAAGTTCTACCAAAAGGAATTGTCGATTCTCCTTAACAGAACAACCATTATAAATACATTATTCCTTCATCTATCCATCAAAGTCATCTCACCTGTTCTATAAATACAGTCTTTGACTTGGATTAATTTATTCCAAATCTCTGAATAATTTGTTAGCCGATCTGGAATTTCTTTAAAAATTTTATAAAAACTTATCCCCTGGTATTTTTAAGTCATAGCTTCATAGCGAATGATCAGTCATATACCTCAAAAGAAGCAAAAAATTAAGAGCTGGATTATATTCTTATTATTCAGTGTCAGAGTTCTGCAAAATTTTAATCTAATTTATTCGTATTTATTTAAAATCAATAAAATATCTAAGATGAAGATCTATACGATATTATTGAGACACAATTAGTAGAGAAATCAACTTGTTCTTTTCTGATCTAAATGTAACTGCTATCGTGACATTACATAAGCAACTATGCAGACTGCATATTTAACAGAGCCAGCAATTTCAAGCCAGAGCTTTAAGATCGATCTAAATTTTATCAATGTAATCAATTTAAATTTATTGCTCTGTTTCTATGAGAAAAAAGAAATACAAAAGTACTTTATTTTCATTATATTGCTATAGCTAGTGAGTGATCAGTGAAAACCTTATTGTCAAACGGATTTCTAAAACTCTACCAGGCCAAGGACGATCTGGAAAACTGACAACATCTCTGGGCAAGCCTTATCACCCTTAAATTACTAGAAGCAAGCTTATGTTTTATATCCAAAGTTAAATGGTATTATGCCTATATATCAATATTTTTAAAATAGGAATCATATTACTCACAGGACTAATGGGTGCAGTAAATTCTCGAGGTTGTGCTTACGGCTTGGCTCTCTAAGTCGGTTTTGACAACTTTTAATAGAATTTGTTGTCTTCCTTATTTTTAAAATATATAAAAAATTTCAAGAAGTTAAGAAAGAGCTAACTCAGACTCTTAATACAAAACCAAAGCTTCTATATTAAAAGGAGGCTAGTATATTGCAAGACATCACGATGGTGGTTTGGTTTCTTGCTCTTATTTAATGTCCTTTCGATCCAAATACAAAAATAACATTTTTTCATGCCTTTATTTATGTTTTATGCAAAATTTCGAATATATTAGGATTATTTTGAATTGAAAGCCCTTTTAAAAAAATAAACCCTTTCTTTTCAAGTCTGATAAAGTTAATATCCCACGAGATTTTTTTTATGCATAATTTTTAAAGAATCAGATTGGCAGAGTCTGTCGTGAGAGAGATGACTGTAACCTTTTCGTGATTGCCCGTGGAAGTAACACGCAGATGTGTGTAAAACTAATAACAGTTTATATCAGAACGTCACAGCCAGCCAGCCGACTCATAAAAAGAAAAACCCGAAAAAAGGGGAGGTGGGGCCGGATGATGATCGAAAGGATCAACATGCGGGAACGGCATGGATAAAAAAGGGCTTGCCCGAAGCTCAAAAGAGTGGGCTTGGGATTTGTTCTAAGTGCCTAGGACCTCAGTAGGAGGTTTACATTTTTTTCCTATAGAGGCACAGGCACATCTAGTTGTTTCGTTTTTTTTACATTTGTCCGAGTCTATCAAAGGTGAATGGATGATTTACTGGAGGTTCATGTATAATTTAAGATTGAGAAATAATAAGAGTTTGGCTAAATTGTCAAGTTTGATAAAAAGCCTTTTACCAAGAATGCATTACTAATGGAAGTGTTAAGAAAATAAATTAATTTTGTAGAATGATTTTATTATAAAGGGCTGTAGAATCGATCTTTAAATAGAGCTAAGCCCCACTAAGACAGATGAAATCCGAATTAAACCACAAAGCTAAGTCATAGTTAAATTCATTTGCTGATATTAAATAAAGGACATCCATCCAATATAAATTGAACCTAAATTATTGATGTCTGTAGCCTCTTCAATTAATTCCTCGATCTTCTCTTCTTCATCTAAAAAATCAAATTTGTGATCAATCGCTTCCATTATCCTTGTATATTCGTTTTTCTTTCTAGCCCACTCAAAAATTGGATCAAAAACAAATGAAAGCAAATTCGCCTGAACTGCATCTTTATTTTCCTTCAATAGGTTCAAAACATAATTCATGGTTACTTTGAAGGTACCCTCTACGCCCAATCTGCCAAATCCATCCACAATATTTTGAGTAAGTCTAAACGGTACTGTTTCTGGAATTTCTAGGGTCTTACCTTTCTCGAAAATACAATTCAAATCCACATGCACTGTATCACCCGTATCATCAAAATGGATATTCTCGGTGTGTCTATCACCCAACCCCATAAACCATCCAACAATGCACATGATAGCATATGTTTTTATATACCTTTCTCTACTCTTATAAAAGACATATGGTTCCCTAAACTTCTCTGTTAAATATCTGTTGAAAATAGGGTAGTAGGTTTCGCACATAGCTTTCATATTGTTTCCTCCAATTTTCTTGTATTTTCTGAATCTATAAACGCCTTCCATTATGTCGTGATATCTTGTTACGATCTCTTTCAAATTAGTCAAGTTGGGTAGGAATTCAATAATACCTGAATCGTGAGTAAAGGTTATAATATTATATCTTCTTATATAATATGATTGTTTAAATAACTTGTTTAGAAGGCAGTTCAAATCCATAAACCTTGAGTCTTTCCTCAGATCGTCTTTATATTTGACTATCATAGGGTATTCAACACCATCTTCGCCGATCATGGTGATTTTTTTCGGCATTTGGAGAGAATGAAAGACATGAATTTCGTTTTTGATACTGTTTATGACCGTTAGTTGGCTAGGAATATTTATAGAAGGTTGTTCCTTTATGAATTCAATCAAATCTGGGAAATCACTCAAGGTCGGGGTTTTTAAAATACTTTTAGCAATGTTAGTTAGTTTTTCTGAAAAAGTTACAATATTTTTAAAAACTATTCTGTTATCAAAATTCAAAGAATTAATAATTTCATCCATTCGTTCTTTATTTTCAAGCTTCTTAGAATTAAATAAAATTAAAGAATTCCAAAAGGTTTCAAACGGCTTCTTCTCCAGAAGGGATTTTACAACTTTTTTGGAAAAGGGATCCAATTTGTTGCTGATTTGATTAAAATAAGGTATCAGGTGAGTAATGTGATGGTAAATGATGAATTGGATCATTTCCTCCACTGTTTTGTAGTATATTTTAGAAATATCAGGAAGAAGATGAAAGAATCTTGGAATAGCTTCATAATTTGAATTAAAGCTCTTTAAATAATAAGACAGGGAAATTATGACATCGGTTTTTTCGTAATGCTTTGCAGTTAAAAAATATATTTTCTGTAAATATTTAAAGGAGCTTATTAGAGACTCATTATTGGACGAATTCAGGTACTCAAAGATGGCTTTGTATTTATCAAATCTTGTATGAACAGTAGATTTGGATTTGCCTGAATTACAAATTGGTACAGTTGAAAGGTAAGAATAAAACAAATCTTCAAGGGATAGAACCTTGCTTTTAAATAAATGGCTTGATTTCGATATTTTGAATAACTTTGCATAACCCTTGAAAAGACCTTTTTCTGATGTTACCAACCGAAGATACCGCTTCAGCATATCCTTTGCTTCGTTTGTTTGTTTTTGATCTATTTTAATAAGACATAACTGATACCATGCTTTGAATTGATTTTTTAATATTAATTTTGCAATTAATTCTTCAGCCTTTAAAAATTCTTTCTTTTTTCTTAAAACTTTTACCATTCTGTGATCAACATAATTTGTAAACTCGCACAGGTTCGCAGAGTTAGATATGAATTTGTGAATTCGAAGAATGCCCTCTGGATCTGCAGACATCTTTCTCCTTTGTTTTATTAAAGGAATAGGATCGTCGCAAGTAATTAATAATTCCAAGTCCGTGATACAGTGAAGTATTAAAGGATTGTTAGAATCTTCCAAATCAATATCGAATCCGTCTTCATTTTTTTCATGTAAAATTTCGTGCAAAATTTTCAAAATTTTTGTATTTTTATATTTTGACAAATCTAAAAAGCATTGCTTTGCAGCTGAATAATTTTTTGCTATTAAAAAATTGAAAAAAAGATTCAAAGGACTTAATCCTACACCAGTAGAACAATCGGAATATTTATCGTGTGAACCATTCTCGGCCGTCGGATTATCAATTTTTGATTCATCATTTGAAGGTGGAATGTACTGCTCTGTTTGATGGACATGACATGGTTTCAGGTTGCAATCATTAGGGATATTTTTATTACCTTGATTCATTTGATCGCCCAGGTTATTGTCTCCTTCACTTGAATGTAGGTTTGCCTCTGCTAAACTATCAAACCCTTGCACTCTACACATATCCCCAATCATATGATATGCTACCTGTAATTCATCATCCTTCCTGGTTGTTTTGTAGTTCTTCTCGAGTATATATACAATCAGGTAATAATCCTCTGCTTTGTAAGCGTAATCTAACAAAATTTCATCATCAATATTTTTGAAATAACTCAATTTTATAATAAATTGAATAATTTTGATGTTCGCTGTTTTAATATCCTTTAAATATTCCATGACTTCATCAGTTATTAAATAAAACAAGGCAGATTCCAGAATTGGATCATCAAATAAAATCAAGTATTTCAAGCAATCCTGTTTTGTATAACTCAAATAAAACAAGCTCTCAAGGAATTTTCTAAAGCTGGATAGCAATATTCTATCTGTTTTGTATTCTTCTATATCAAAACTGTAGTTGAATTTTGTATTTCTAAACTGCTCAACAAATATCTCTGTTTCCTTCTTCAATGGCTGTTTAATCACTTTAAGAAATTCTTGAGTCGTGAATGAATAAAGATCTTGTCTTTCAAAATCTATCTTAACTAAATATGTCTCCAGAATATATAAATAAATATTATCATGCTTTACCAAATGGTCTGTTACTTCTGTTTCCTTCTTTAAATATCCCAGTAGACTTTTAATGGGAATACTTAAAGTGTCATAAACCTCAAAAATCTTGGACCTGAAATTACGATTCTGCCTATAATAAAATATAACTGAAGAAATAAATTGTATATCACATTTGGATTCAAACGGAAACAGTCTCTTAAATTTGGAATAAAGGATAATCAAAGGACTATTATAAGAAAAAAAACGACTAGAGGAATGAAGTTGTGATGACAAAGTGGAGTTAGAGTCATCTGATTCTTCTGGGATTATTGCGTAATGGGGCTTTGTTGAATTATTAAAAAATGCTTTTAATAAGGGATAAACCTTAGATTCAACATGCAAGGGTACATCATTAATATTGTCATATTTCAAATCTAAATAAGGTGAAATTAAGTAATAAAACTTGGAATTCAAATGAGAAGAAATAAAAAACATTAAGCTTTTGGAACAAGAACAATTCTGCTTGTTAATAAAATATCTAAGTAGGACCAAATATAATTAAAATAAACTGAAATATTAAGGTCATGTAATATAAAATGTAAACAATGGAAAACACAGGAATGTGTGTCATGGGATAGTCCAGTGCATAGAGTGGCATTTCCGGGTATGGATTCTGCATCTTCAATCAACTTGTTATAAAATACCTTAACCTTAAATAAAATATGGCTTAGATTATTCTTAATAAACACTCCAACTGTGGGCTTAAATACCCGTCCCATCTGATTCATCCCATTGCTAAATAAAACTTCTACAAATATGTCTACACTGTCTATCTGATTGTCTTCCTTTCCTTCTAATATATTGTTTACTATGAAAATGTTGATATTCCTCTCGATTAACTCGGAGCTTAACTTATTTCTATCCACCGTTAAGAATATTAATTCCATGTATTTCTCTAAAACATTAAATCCGAATAATTCATTGGTCTTCTGAAATTTAGTCGACAAATCCTCATAGGTTAAGTTACTATCATCTTGCATCAGGTAAATGGAAATCAAATTAATAATTTCCTTGAAATATCTGATATTTCTATAAACCAGATTCTTTAACATTAAATCCAAGCTTTCATCGTAATTGAAAAGCTTGAGTATCAAAGTAAAGGAAGCAAACCCCAATTTTTTTGTCGTAAAATAATATGGCAATATATTCAATATGTTTCTAATAAATATTTTGTTGCACATTTTATTACTCAATGCCTTAATAAATGATATTGTAATGCTTTCGACTTCATTTTCATATTTGAAACAACCTAACACCGTGAAATCAAGTTCAGAATTTAGATTTTGTAAAAAATACTTCAAAACTACTTTGTAATATTTTTCATTTCTTAATTCAGGAATATGAATTAAAAAAGTAAAAAATAAAAAATAATAATTTTTTGCAATCAAAGATTCAACATAGTTTTCATAATCAAAATTGAATATTTCAGTTTTATTTTTATTAATTTTCTTGCAAAATTTGCAAAAATTTTTGTCTTCATTTTTGCATAAACTTAGAAAAATTTTATCTTCATTAGAAATATTATAGATCTGTTTAGTATTGATCAAAAACAAATCCCTACGAACCAAATCATAATTGATTCCATTTACCCTGGCGTTACTATCCACAATGGCTTTAATTAGTGGATCCTTTATTTTTCCAATATCAATTTTAATATCATTTCTTAAAATAAAAAATATAATGATTCCAATCTTTAAAAGTTCTTTCATTTCATAATCGGAGCTTGGATAAGCAGAATATCTAAGAAAAGACTCTTGTATTTCATAGGAATAGCATTCAATCAATTCGAAATCACTTAGGTCTGTCAAATAAATGCAAAAATTTAAAATTCCTGGTAGAGTACGGAGTCCCTTGTTTGTTATAATATAATCTTGTTTCTGTTGGTTATGATTAACCAGGTTGTTATTATCTCCGGACAACTCTGGTTGGATGCAATCGTCTTGGATTGCGTCCATGTGGCTGTAATGTGGCTCAGGATATTCATTCTCCTTGTGATTTTCACCAATACTCAAACGGCTCAGATCCTTAATATCAAAAACCTGACGCAAGGGCTCCTTTCCTTTAAATATGTTCTTTAGATTAAATTTTAGCTTCATTTCCTTGATAATTTCATAACACTGCGGCGTTAATTTATATTTAAATATTAATTTTTCGATTTTATAAATTATTTTCTCGTTGAATTCTGATTTTTTCTCTTTTAGAATCCTTAAAAACTCTTCCAGTTCATTTATTTCAATCTTTTCAATTATTTCACAGAACAAGTCTTGATCATAATTAAACGGTTCTAATGATTTCAAACTAGTTTTAAACACACTGATGGCAGAACTTGAATCATGAAGCTGCTCTTTGATCAAATTCAGATAAAACAAATTTTTCATGAATGGGGATAGTAGGATTTCGAATTAATCAAGATTTTGCCTAACTGACTCAATATTAAATCTAAATGTCAAAATTCAATAAGATGATAGAATACTGGATTTCCATTGACTCTGATAAAGCACAAAGTCGATATAAACATTTGACGGCAACAATTTGATTCCTATTTTAATGGTTGATTTCAGAAGCCAAAATGATGATTGAAAGCACGAAAAAGGAAGCCTCCATGTTTAAACATCATGAGACTTTTATACATTTTCTCCATTACTAGGTCTAATCGCTTAATTATTTTTTTAATTTCTAAATTCTATCTGTTAAGACAAAATTTGATGAACATTTTAGATTTACTTTAATAATTATACAGATGATTGTGGCCTTTTCGCAGTTGCTCAGATAGGTAACACACTTATCTCTGTGAAACCAATAACATTTTTAGTAGTCCCTCTTCTTTGATGACAACTGACCGGAACAACCTCTGATTGCGTTATTCAAGGAACAATCGTTGAGCATACATATCTGAAAGGATGAGAAAATGCCGTTTAACTGTGGTGTGTATCACAAAATATTATCTTACATTTAATTAATTTTCTTTACGCATTCTATGAATTTTAAATATATCTAAATAAGACCAAACCCCCTTTCAGAAAATTATTATGCATCTTGCATTTCAAAAAATGCTGTAAAAATATACATTGCATATCATTTATTTTTCCATGGATAATCCTAAAAATTCAATTCAAATTTCTTTTGACTAAAACCTAATTTCTTTAAATTTTAGCATAGGGTAAAGATTTCAAATAACACGGCTTTGGAACGATTTGAATCAAGTCGGCTAATATCATCGGGTCCTTTAGACAAGGGAGGCTCTTGACGTGGTACTTTAAAAGCAAGTTATATTTAATGAGTGGCTCAAAAAGATCGTTTCATATTGAGCCAATATTTCATAAGGAAATAAGACTTTAATTTATAGCCACAATTTGTTGTCTTGAGTATTTTCACAACCGAGCCCGTGATAATTGGTGAATGCCTTTTATTAGATAAATTTTCCATTTATATTACCACTTCTACCTTTAAACCATTTTTAAACAATATATTTTGTTACTTTCATATTTCAATTCACTCGATAGCATATTACACTCTTGATCAACTTTCTCTTTAAACAAATTCAATTTTAAAAATTTCATCGCAGCGTAAATACATTGGAAAGATACTTTTCCTGTTTTTGATAAATAGCTGTGAAATTCTAACAATTATTTATGCTTTAGAAAACGCATGTGTTAATATTTATTAAACACAGGTGTATAATCATATTCTACAGAGGTTCCATTTAGGCCGGATTTCCAATGTGTTGAACTAAGTCGTATTTTCTTGGTTCCCTATAGAAGGAATTCGATGCCTCAAAGCTGCGTCTATATTAAGATTTTCTCGCTTTCTACTTTTAGTACATCTCATTTAACTAAAACAATGGGATAGATATTACTGGTATAAATTTGAGATTAAAGAATGCCGCATGGTATAATCACATTTTTTGATATAATTAAGCCCTTGTTAAAATCATAAGAAATCAATCCCCCTATTTCCAATTTTTAGACGAGATTTTCGTTCAATATAACACTAAACTAGAGAAATAGAGGGAACAATCTTCATTAAGTTTTGTGGTATGAAGTTATTTATATTACTGAAGCTTGGTGCTCCCATTAAGAAATTGGAAATCTCTTTCTTAACTCCTTGTAACATTTTTTAGAAATTTTAAAAATAAGGAAAACAGCAGGCTATAGTTGTCTGTAAATCAAACCTACACCCACTACTTAGAAGATAGAGGCATAACGCTCGTGCTCGAGTTGTTACGACAGATATGAGTCCAGTGTTGCGGGTAGTTTGGTTTCAAAATGCCAGATAGCTTAAGAAACAGTTTATATATGGAATGGCACAAAGCTAGCCACTTCGGGTATAAAACATATGAAATGCCCTAATTATCGAGCCTGACAAGGTATAATAAGGCTTAATCCCGAATTCGGAATGATTCGTTGAGTGTTTTTCCGTACTTACCTGAGTTAAGTTTTCTACATCCTTTGTGGTGGAATCTTTAGAAACTTGTATGGTAATAACTAGGCAGAATCTGTCGTGAGACGGATGATCGTAGCCTTTTCGTGGTTGCCCAGATAAGTAGAACACTTGTGTGTGTGAAACTAATAACAGTTTATATCAGAACGTCACGTCATAGCCAGCCGACTCATAAAGAGAAAAACTCCGAAAAAAGAGGAGGTGGGGCCGGAAGATGATCGAAAGGTTCAACATGCGGGAGCGGCATGGATAAAAATGGGCTTGCCCGAAGCTCAAAAGAGTGGGCTTGGGATTTGTTCTAAGTGCCCAGGACCTCAGTAGGAGGTTTAAATTTTCCTCCTATAGAGGCACAGGCGCTTCTAGTTGTTTCGTTTTTTTTGTATGGTAATAAGATTTTCACCGATCATTCACTAGTTATAGAAATGTAATGAAAATAAATTCCTTGTTTTGATGAATTTTTATCATCAACAGAATTTAGAAAATGTTCATATTGTGATTGAAAGAAGAGTCAAAATGTTAAGGAATATTGACCTGAATCATCTGTATCTTTCTAGTTGATGAAATCGTTCTAGGAATGCCAGAATAGCTTTCTTAAGATATGAATTTAAATTTTCTTAATTTAATTGCTTTTACACGATGAATGACGGATCAGTTACTGTTAATTTTATGTATTTACTGGCGATAGGCGAGAACATTTAGGCTTGGGATGTGATACAGTCAAGTCCGACTCACCAGTACAAAAATTTCAACGGGATCTTTAAAGTTGAGAATAAGATTCAAAAAATCAGTGTGATTATTTTTTGTAAATTAAATTACTCATTGCATGACGTCTGTGATATATATATATATATTAATAATCGGAGTAATCGAAGCGACATTTAGTTAAATATTTGATAAATTGAGAAAACATTTATAAAAATAAAAATTTCGGGCATTCCCATGCATATTATCAAGATAGTAAATAAGCTAGTGTTCATACTTCCTTGCAGAACTGTTCCAATAAAAGTAAGATTTGATTATCAAGAAGATGGCTAGGTTGATTCTGAGATTCCTGGGCAGAATCTGTCATAAGATGGATGACTGTAGCCTTTTCGTGGTTGCCCGGATAAGTAACACACCTATGTGTGTGAAACTAATAACAGTTTATATCAGAACGTCACGTCACAGTCAGCCGCCGACTCATAAAAAGAAAAATCCCCCAAAAAGGGGAGGTGTGTGCGGGAGCGGCATGGATAAAAAAGGGCTTGCCCGAAGCTCGAAAGAGTGGCCTTAGGATTTGTTCCAAGTGCCCGGGACCTCAGTAGGAGGTTTAAAATTTCTTCCAATAGAGGCACAGGCGCTTCTAGTTGTTTCGTTATTTTTTCGGGATGTTTATTCATCTTGTCGCCAGCTCTGAATGTTTCTTGAGAGAAGAAAACCTTTCCGAAGAGCTGACCATCGATATTGAAGCAGGATCGACTACCTGGACTTATTTTAAAAATTACAAAAGTAAAAAATTTTATATTAAAAGTGAACTTTTTAATATCCCTGGAAAATGCAGAAATAATATGAAAAAACTGTTGATATTCTTGTAAGTTTTTGAGATTGAAGAGTTAAAAATAAGTTGTGATTGGAGATTAGACAAATATGACTTTAAGGTATTATCTGATTAACTTGATGAGAGAAATGAATTTTATAATAAAAATCGTATGAATCAAGACAGTTCGACTTTACAGGGATCAGAATATTGGAAAATTTTAATTCATAGTGATGCAGAAATATCAAACAACTTTGAACAAGTAAATGAATGATCCAATAAAATAAAATTGAATTCCCTGTCTTTTACTGGATTCGAACTTAATAATGACGAATTATTTAAATTTCTTAGGAGTGCAAATAGGCTGAAAGGCGGAATAAAGGGCTTGTAAATTAATTTAGGAACGGGGTAATCCCGGATTTTGTACCCTTTTTAAATAAGATTGAAGTTCTTTCAATAGGAAATTACGAAATGCCAGAAGAATGTTTGAGATTTATTTTAAAAGAATTAGTGTCACTCAAAACATTTAAATTCTACTCAGAAACCTATTTGGACTCAGATATTTATAGTGAGTTTATCAATCTAAAATCTTTAGAAACTTTGGTGATCAACTTCGGTGATTTTTCATTTAAACAAGATAAGGCTTTATATGAACCTGAAATCATTTTGTTAATTGAAGCCATCCCTGGCATGAGAACACTTGGGGTTCAAACATCATCATTTTTTCGATCAGATACCGCTAATGAGTTCAAAAAACTTCGGAAATTGGAAAATTTAAAATTGCAAGGCAATAATCAAAGCAAAGACTTCATTGTTTCCTTGTTTGATTTTTTGCCTAATCTTACAGAATTGGAGATCGCTATGAAGCCGTATATTTCCTTTGAATATTCTCTTCTAAACGACATCTTTTTGATGAATTTAAAAATTTTAACCATTTATATCACTGATTACATCTTGGTTCAGTTATTAAATAGGACACCAAATCTTATTGAACTTAATGTGGAACTACTCTTTGAGAATTCTGGCCCACGTTTACTAAAATTTGACTTTCCGTATTTATCTTCACTTAAGAAATTAAGTATTCGTAGGATAATCTTTTCCGTTGATAAATTATTAAATCTTTGCGAAAAAATTCCCAACGTTGAAGAATTTGTTTCGAAAAAAAAAAAGTAATTTATTTTCACTATATTTCTATAGCTAATGAGTGATCGGTGAAAACCTTATTGTCAAACGGGTTGCTAAAAACTCCAC
>JAWNLH010000945.1:0-38460 GCA_035042485.1 Drosophila cyrtoloma
TGAATGAATCAATTTTTTTTAAAACGGACGAAGCAAAATAGCAGTCCTAGTACCAACACTAACGAATAGATTAAATCCCTTAGAATATACCTGGAACCAAGGCCACAGGGGTATGGTGGATCTATCAGAGCCGTAGTCATGAAGGAGAGTTTTTAGTGTGTAAAAATCTCACACAACCCAGAGGGTGTCTTTGGGAGATTCTCTCTCCTTTGGCGCAAAAAAAAACCTTAGAATATAAATGGATGCTGGTTAATAGCATCATAATATCAACACTGATCTATGGATCAGAAATACATGGAATAAGCGAAAGAAGAATAATCGGGCTCAAAAAACTTGTAGACCTAAGTATTGGTCAATTTATATATAATAGAAATTACTGTCGAAACAGAGTCTACGAAGAAATGGGGATCAAGCAGATCCAAGTAAAAGCAGCAGTTGCAAAAGCATGAGGCTATGAAAAATAGAGCCACTCAAATGGATTGATGGCAGACTTAATAGGATCATCAAACGATTTTAAGTCAAGAAAATCTACCTGGACAAAAGGTACAAAAATATGGTTAAAAAAATTAAAAATACCAATAAATGAAAATACAGGAAATATTGAAGTCCTGGAAAACTACATTCCTCGATTAAATAAAAGAGACAAATCACAAATCGCTAGAACAGCCAAGAGATATCAATTTGGTACGAGTAAAATAGCAAGGATGTTAGAGATCCAAAGAAGAATAGAACCTGGGGGATTATATCACATCATAAAAATAAAAACTGGAACATATCAGTTTGTAAACAAGATGGTCTTTAATGGGAAACTTGGACCTGAACATATAAATAAGTGTATATATTGCAAAGCAAATACACAAGAAAATATAAAGCATTTATTACTTAATTATAATATTTGGAAGATAGGGAGACAAGTATATCTGGAATTCTCGACACCGGATGAAAACAACACAGTCTCAAAGAACCAGTTGAGTATGAAATTAATTACTATCCTTGGAGGGGACTTGCCATCTTTCGACAGAAAGCCAGCTGGGAGGATTGAAAGTATTTGCAAATTCCTCTTAGCAATTTCCCGAAAACGTTTAGCCGTCCTGGCTGAACTGAGACGGGAGAATGTACAATGAAAATCTGCCTTCAGTAACCTAGCCTAACTGGGTATGATAGGTGTGATATACCAGAGTTTAATAGTGAGATGAGAGGTTTTTAGAAGAGCAATCTGATTTTTGAATTTTGTCGATCTTGTCTCATATTAATATTAATGAACTAATTTTAAGGAAGTCAAAGCTCATGAAAATTGCATTGACCTGCCAATTATACAACTTCTGAATGGAGTAAAGCAAACAGAAATAGTAGGCTACATGATAGAGATAAATCTATCGTTGGAAATTGGCAAAGCGGTTCAATATATAATCTGGTAAAGTTAACAGAAAATATAAGATTAAAAGTGCCATAAATCACAGAGACATAAATACAACCTCCAAAATAAGAACCGGGACTTTCCCGTCTACAAATTGACTCGTGAGGTTGCAGATTCTACCACAAAAATATTAAAAAAAACAAAACAATTAGAAGCGCCCATGTCTTTATAGGAGGAAATTTTAAAGCTCCTACTGAGGTCCTGGGTACTTATAACAAATCCTAAGCTCACTCTTTCGAGCTTCGGGCAAGCCCTTTTTTATCCATGCAGCTCCACACGCAGACACACACGCATGCAATCATCCGGCCCACCTCCCCTTTTTCGTGATTTTGCTTTTTATGAGTCTGCTGTGACGTGACGTTCTGATATAAACTGTTATTAGTTTCACACACATAAGTGTGTTACTTATCCGGGCAACCACGAAAAGGCTAGAGTCATCCATCTGTCTCACGACAGATTCTGCCCAGTAGTGTAGCGAATATCTCCTTGTGTTGAACAATATATACATTGAAAGGGTTGATATCAATAAATGAATATTTCTTAGACTTAGTTGCAAGGGTTGCGAATTGAGAGACTAGTGTATCTGCCTTATGCATACAGAATCTAAACAAAACAGTAGCGAAGCAAACCCTCATATTTTATTGAAAGGAAATTGCCAGCTGAGTCCTTTCAAAAATCTCCCGAAAACGTTTAGCCGTAATGTCTGAAATTAGTAGGGAACATGTATAACAGAATTTAGCGTCCAGTAACCAAAGCCAAACGTGGTATGGCAGATGTTTCAGACCAGAGTTTAATGGTGAGACGTGAGGTTCTTAGAAGAGCCATCTTGTCTTTGAAGAATATCGATCTTGTGTCATGATATTTTGAATATACTATTTTTTTTCTTATTTCATTTACTGCCTGCCCGTGAACATCGTCTTTATGCAAATCGAGCGTATCATCTGAATCAAATACATCTAGAAAGCAAAGCCCAACTGGACATGGCATGTCTTTAGACAAATATTTTATGGAAATTTCAAAAGATTTTTGTTCAAGGTATCGTTTTTTCATATCTGGTGGAACATGTATCAATTACATTGAACAGACTATTTTTTTAGCCATGAAAAGCTTAACGACTACTACAATTACAATAATAACATTGGTTTATGATTTTCGATCAACATATTTTTATAAAGTTGAACTCAAAAGTCTAGATTTTAAACCTATTTTGGCAGCAAAATTTTAAATAAATATTGAAGAATTTATTCAAATTTTGCATGCAATAAAAATATTTAGTATTTAAATTCAATTGTAAAAGGATCATTAAATCTTAGAAATGCAAGCCTTCATTTCCTTTGGGATAGCAGTTAGGGAAGCTAGATCTAGTAAAATTATTTGCTGATGAAATTCCTCAATGAAAAATTCCCCTAAATGGAATCATCTGAATTTCTTATAGGAAACAACTTATTTTTCCTATACCAGAAACCGAGAATAAGCTGTAAAAAACAGCCGCTAGAACCAGAGTGCTCAGCTTTTTGGCTCGAAAATATTTATTTGGATTCGACTTTGAAAATCAGAAGAGATTTTAAAATAATTGGATTTATTGAAAACAAAGGCAAATTATTCCAAATAGATATCGACAATAAAATAATTACATTTAGTTGCTTTGATGAAATATCACTGTATTTTATTGATCAAAAAGACGACAAAATTTATTTAGTAAATTTCTCAATTTGTAAAAAATCTGGGAAGCAAATCTTTAAAGGATATGAAATTGAACCCTTTAAACTTAAACCTAATACCTGTGGATTTTCCATCGAAGTTAATATTGTGAATCTGCGGATCGGATATCATTATTCCATGGAAAAAGTGGTTGGGATCAATGAAACCACTTTGATTTATTATAATAAAAAACCTATAGAATTTGAAATTAATAAGTGTCCAATATGTTTCATGAAATTAAACTGTCTTGTAGATCTCAATGAGCATATCAACATGTCACATGGAATTTATTCATCAGAAATTAAAAATGGCACAATTTTTGCTATTGATTTTCTTCCTGACTTTTCCAAATTGCAAATGAAATTCGATACTAAAAATTCGTCAGATTCTAAAAGTGAAGAATTTTCTCAGAAAGAATGTTTTAATTTTTTGATTGAAAATGAAGAAGATCATTCTCTATTCTCATCAGAAACACTACAGGAGAATAATTCAGGCTTGGAATATTATCATAAAAAGATTGAAAACCAAAGTGTAGATTTATTCGATTATAAAAATAAAACACCAAAATTACTTTCCTACGGAAATAAGAAGTCTTTTTTGAGTTTATTTCCTACTTTAAATTACAATCAGGCTTCTGATTTTGTTGATTTGGTGAGAAAGATTAAGCAAGGCAAAGAAAGCAAATTAGACCAGGATTTATCCCTCAAAAGAAACAATTTCATAGATATTTTTTATTTGGAAAACTCATACAATCAATTTCAGAATGAAAACCAAACTTTATTAAGAAAAAAAATTTACGAAAATTTAATATCTTCTTTAAAAGATCTACAAAGCTTTGAGAAACGAGAAAATATTGAATCTAGATTTGTATTTTATAAAAGAAGAGACACGAATCTTCTTAACTATCCTCTTAAAAGATATTCTTTGCTAATTGAGTGGGAGTTTTATAAGCTAGACTATTCGAGACTGTTATCAAAGTATTTCAACTCAAAGTTAAATAACAAAATTGTAAAAGACAATGAAATGAAGTTAATGAAAACGTGGAATTACTATAAAATCAAATATATAAATATAAATACTGCTTTGCTTAATATGATCAAAAGTGAACCTATTTCTTATGAAACAATCAAATTTATTGAATTGATCACAAACAGAGGAATAATTTCATCAGAGGATGTATCAAAAATACTTATTAGTGCAGCTAACGAGACGACAAATTAAAATGTTTTATTTAAATATCCATCGATTTTTCATACTTAAAGTTTTTATTGAGAATTTTGGGTTTAATTAGGTATCATCACTAATTTAACTAACAAAGTGTTTTCAATTATTAATTAGATGATATATATATATAAAGAATTTATTTAATGGGTAATCTAAAGATTATCAATTATTCTTTAATTGATTCCGTGTCGGTTCTCTTATCTCCACCCGATGATCTAAGCACTAACTGCTCAAGACTCACATGGTTGTCCGCCTCTTCAATACTTCGTCGTCTTTCAAATGAAATAGACTCGAGAGTCTTCTTGAGTACAATAGACTGGATGTACGCTTCGACTTTAGGCTCAATTCCTATCTCTTTACTATACTTGTTGTGGTATTTCGTTACCAGCCCTTCCCAGGTCATTACATATGGAATTATGTTCACTTTGCACTACATAGTGAAAATAAATTACTTTTTTTTTATAGGATACGAATTACAATGCATTATTTAATTCCATCAAATTTGATTGGTTTTAATTAAAAAATTAGGATAACAATGAGCGTATTGTTTAACTCCATGGTATTGACATATTAAATCATAGATTGGAGTCTAGTATGTATATAGAAATAAATTTCTTGTGTTTATTAATGTTTTTTTAAGAAATAGTCAAGTTATGATGCTAAACGAAATCTGATCTAGCATTTACCATGCAGGATAATCTAGAAGGTATTCACATTGAAATACATAAGACTGCAAGATCTAGACACATTGCACACAGTTTTGTTTCACTGTTGCAATGAAACTCTTTTATAAAGACCATTATTTATTTTTAAGAAGTCAATTTCACTATATTTCTATAGAATTGAGTAATCGATATAAATATTATTGCCAAACCTGTTGATAGAATCTCCATCTACATGAGATGCAAAAATTTGTGGCCCTGCCAAGGCTGGGTAGATTCTGTTACCTTTATATAGTTACCTGGACAAGTAAATCGGCTCACATACCCTGTAAAATCATGAATGGCCCTGGTCGCTAATCCTGAACTATTCACATATATTTACCGAAAAAGAAGCCTATCAATATAGGTGTAGTCATTTCTCAGCACCGGAGCATCACCTTTTCCTACTTGTGTCAAAGTGTTGAAGCACAATCCCTGTGCTTAGACATTAAAGGTTACAGGTCCTTAGGGAAACATGTAAGCTTTCTATGTCATGTCACCGCTGTCAGTGAACATCATTTTTATAGATATAAACTGTATCTTGTGAATCAAATACCACTCCAAGCCCAATTGGATATGATATGTGATACACCAGTGTTTAATTGTGAAATGAGAAGCCTTTAGAAAAGCAAGCAGAGCTTTGAATTTCGTCGTTCATATGACATATAAATATGAATAATCCAATTTTTTTGAATGAAAGGATTTATGATTATTTTCTTTTATTGCTACTTCTAGTAATGTGCATAGGTCTCAACTTTCTAGATGATTTTGATTCATTTATGCCACATGAAGACAAGTGAATAAATATTATTACTTGAGTTTGCACACTTTCATATTCATGGCGTAGTATCATTTCATTGGTTTGTAAATACCTAATTGTCTTTGCCACAGATCCACAATATGCAAACTTCTTATTAAGATCAAATAAAACTTTCTATCTTGAAGAATTATTTCTGCTTTACATTCTCTCTTCCAAGTTGAATAAAAGATTTAGCACATTCAGATGATAAATATTTGAATTAAAACGAAATCCAAATTTGGTTTAAGATCTTTAACTATTCAGTACTAATAATATTTAATATTTAATATAAATCAAAAATAATTATATATTGAAATTTAATCAGAGAATAGTAAAACTAGGAATTTAATATTAAAAAAAGGCAAAATTCAATATTTATAGAAAAGTTGAAAACCGACTTTCTAATCACAGTGTTGTAAAGATAGCATCGTAAAACAATAGAAAATTTATATGACTAATTTGAGTCTATTGGAAACCCAGCAAGAGCACCCAAGAAAGTAAAATAGCAACTACTACACTAGAAAATTGATGACAGAAAAGTGTCCTTGAAAAGGGCCATTCATTATATTAAATAGATTACGAAGTTTCAAAATATTATCACAGATCTATTCTGCTGTGTATAACAAGATTATTTGAAACTCCCATATGTATCAAATTTATTCAAGATTATTGCTGTAAAAAAATAAAAAATGAATTAGTCATTGATATAATAATTATTCAGGTCCAATCTTGGATACAAAATATTGAATTGAAAAGTTTCAAAGAATATTAAAAGCTCGGCCTTTGCATGCATTGTTTTTCTTGCCCGAAATAAACTAAGCTTGTCAATGTGTGCTATAGACCACTGGTCTCCAGAATTTAAAACAGTGAATTTGTCTATAAAAAGCGGTTTAGCAACTGTCGAAGTATACCGGATGAATTGCACACGGATCGGAGAGAAGCACCAACAGATGATTTGTTTAAATTGTTGTTAAGAATCATATTTAATAAATTAACATTCCTATTAAATATTTCTTAGAGGTACCTGAAGCATATGCAAACCTATAATCAATAAATATAGTATTCGACAAGGAGATTATGATCAATATCATAATAATTATCTGTTCGAGTCAACTCTTGTTGCCATTAGATTACATAACAAGGTAAACACAGAAAAAATCAATATGAAAATTATTTATTGATAAAATAAATAAGAAATGGATTTAACAGCATTGACGACTAGATTCAATCTGTCTTTTAGGTGTTCTGGACACAGGCTTCATAACCTCTGAAGTTTTGTATTTTTCCATGATTTTACCTGTTAAATCTGTAAAGCATTCTTGAACCTTCAGATTATCCTTTGCACTAACAACATAGTATTTCTGTTTTGGAATTTGATATTCAGTCAGGAAATTCATGATTTCTTCATCTGAAACTACGATTTGCTCATTCAAATCTGCTTTATTTCCGAGAACTCTGATTTCTGATTTGTTCAAAACATCTTTCTTGCTCAATTCAGACATCCAATCTCTGAGATGTGAAAAGGAAGACTTTTGAGTCAAATCAAATACCAAAAATATCCCGTCTGCTCCCCTGTAATAATAGGAAACCATAGCTCTGAATCTTTCTTGCCCTGCTGTATCCCAAATTTGTAGTTTTATTTTATTCCCGTTCATTTCGATACTTTTTATTTTAAAGTCCAATCCTATTGTTGATGCGCTGGCAGCCTGAAAATAATTATCTGTATATCTGTTCATGATACTTGATTTGCCTACAGCAGTGTCCCCAATGATTATGATCTTGAAAATATATTCGGTTTCATTCATGGGGATTGAATCATTCCTTATTTAATTAGGAAAGGACTGGGCAGAATCTGTCGTAAGACGGATGACTGTAGCCTTTTCGTGATTGTCCGGATAAGTAACACACTTATGTGTGTGAAACTAATAACAGTTTATATCAGAACGACACAGCCTCCTCATAAAAAGAAAAACCCTAAAAAAGGGGAGGTGGGGCCGGATGATTGCATGTGTATGCGGGAGCGGCATGGATAAAAATGGGCTTGCCTGAAGCTCGAAAGAGTTGGCTTAGGATTTGTTCTAAGTGCCAAGGACCTCAGTAGGAGGTTTAAAATTTCCTCCTATAGAGGCACAGGCGCTTCAAGTTGTTTCGTTTTTTTTTAATTAGGAAAGGCTCAGTTAATATTTAAATAGGAGCAAGGAAATGCATTCAAAAAGAGTCGAAGGATGCATTGGGATTCGATATATAATCACAGGAATGTTCTCTGAATCATTTAAACCACAGTTCCTATAAGTCAATGAACACGTTGAAAATCATGGTAAAACAATTGCATCGCCTTCCTAAACCTGAATCTATAGAACATTAAAGAAACTTTTAGTTGTATATATTCTTTTTAAAATGGAATCTGACTGAGTTTGGTATTGTAAAATTCAATCTTAAAACTCACCATTCACATTTAGAGAGTATTCTTGATGAAGGCGAGTATGAAAGAGCTTAAATTTATCGAACTGTAATCAATATGATTTTTTTTATTAAAAATCGTAGATCGATAATGGATTAAATTCAGAAGATCAAAAAATTAGATTTAATTATTGAGGATCAATATTTTAGTCTCCATTATTTGACTATAGATTCTCGAAGCATTGACTTTTCCATTTACATTCAAAAATACCTTAAGGATATTTACAAGATTTAGTCAGTAATTGACGAAAACCTTTGGTCAAATGGGCTTTTAAAGATTCTATCTATCTGGGATAGAAAAAGCATGGAACAGTATGACGGGAAACACTTATGAGAAAGATACAACAATACCATAACAGCCTTCGATAACGAGAATCCAAGGTATTTTTCTTTCAGATCTGATATCATTTCAATCTATTATATGAGCATTTTCTTTAACATCTCGCTAATTTGAAATAAAACACCACGACGATGTGTAGTAAATACTCAAACATTACATCTCTGTCTCCTAAGTAATGGCTGCAGACTTTTATTAAAAAGGGTTTCTGTATTTTTTACTTTAATTAGTAATAAAAAAATTTAATAACAAATACAAAATTTGCTATTAATGTAGTTTACTTTAAATTCATTTATTACCAATTTTTCGTGTAGAAAATTAGAATATAAGAAGAATGTATTATTAATCCAAATAATAAGTTTAGAGTAGAAATATTACTGCTTACAAACTAACTAAATATCTTCAAATATTATGTCCTAAAAAGGACACTCTTGACTCTAAATATCATTTCTAATTCTATCTCTATATTTTCAGATTATTAATAAGATCATCTAGCCTGTATTCATTGTTAGAATTCATGGGCAAGTCAAAGTAAATAGATTTAGAGAATAAAACCCGGAAAATACAATAAAACAGTATTAATTTTAAATGGAACATCCACAAGAAGTACATTAAGAGAATACAAATGATTCTAAAGCTTGATAACATTCTTCTTTTATATTCAACATAAAGTAAAAATGAATGTAAAAGAATACTTTGAAATGGAAAATCAAAATACATAAAAGCAATCAAAATCAAAGATAATATTCCATCAACCAAGTGAAAGTCCCTTTTAATGGTTTTGTAAAGAAGAAAGTTTTTCAAATAGAAATTTTTGAATAAAATTTTGTTTTCTCTTTTACAATTTTTGCAATACTGGAGTTTTTTGAAATATTCTTTGTGCGTCTTCACTGATAAAATTTTATTTGTTATTTGGTTGCATTTTCGACACATTCTTATCCGTTTATGTTCTGGCTCTTCTAATTGAATGGATTTAACTCGTTGTACTCCATTTTCATCAGTATAATAAATTTCACAGTTATGGCAAAAGAATGAATCTGTAAGCTTTGTAATTTTGGTTGAATTACAAAATTGACATTGGGCTAGCATCAGGGCTAAGTAAATGACTAATGTTTTCAAGGACAAATGTAAAATTATGTTTAAAATTAGTAAATGATACAGTAACTTATAATCAAGTGAATATAACAATGTATAACTGGGATAGTTATGCTTAGTTTGACCAAAGAAGAAAGATAGATGTGTTTAAATTTCTCGGGAAGACCCTAATAATTAAATACATTAAAAGTCTGTGTGATTGAGAGGCCAATCAAGTCCATTTACAGAATGTTTGTATGATAAATTATAGCAATTAGACTTCATTTTGCCTTCTAAAAGATTCTTGTCTAACTAATCCTGAAAATAATTTAAAGAAGATATATTTAATAATACTAAAGAGTTTCGAAGATATTTCTGAATGTAAGACCAGTCAAATAAGAAAAAAATATAACATGATTTCAAAAGAAGTAATTCACCAGACATTTAATGATTCTAAATCACAAAAAGTCAGTAATATAGATTGTAGATAAGAATGAACATCAATTCATTATTAAAATTTATATATGTTTATAAGGATGATCTCAGCCCGATATTTGATGATGCGAACGTATTTGCTGCTTTTCTTAGCCGTAATTATTAAAACCCAATAAAACTCTTTAATCAGAGCAATATTATATCTTTAATTTTTATCAGAATGGCTGTTTGAATCCTTCTTAAAGCAAAAACATTCCTATAAAGGACATTAAGAATACCTATTCAAATTATAAAACCACAAACTTTATTTCATTATTAAATGTTGTTGTAAATTTAGTAATATTTTATTTTAATAAGAGAATTCTTAATAAATCCGCTTTTTAATATTACGTTTCTTTTTTAATATTTCGTCATCCTTGAAAATTTTCCCATGAATGACGATCATTTTTCCTTTAAATTCCCAGATTTCGACTTAAATTTCAAAGACGTAGATTTAGATAACAGAGATAATGAAACAATAAAAAAAATCAATGAATATTTAGACAATGATATCCTGGAACAAGATTTATTGATTAAGAAATTGGAAGAATTCGAAAAAAAATTATAAATGAAAATCAATGGATTATAAATTTATACAGAGCAAAACAAAAGGCGTATCAATGAATGATTAATAGCAGTGCTAGTGTTAATTTAACTCTACAGGCTTGTCCTTTCGAAAAGCCTAATTAAAGAAGATAAGAGAAATTTATCCTATTGGGTTATTCTTCATGACATAAGTTTGAATTAAAAATATTTTCTAAATAAATTTCTTTTCAAATACTTTTCAACTGATTTTAATATATCAAATTAATTACACATAATTGGATTTTTAAATAATTTGTTTTTTTGCCCTTTCTAATGTTTTCCAAACAAGGAGGACTCATCTTCGAGAAAGAGTTGGGCAATAAATTCAATATTTAATTTTTTATCAATTAATTCAATCTTAAAGCTAGCTATCAAAGAAAAATAATTTTTAAGTTTCTTAATTTTAATTTTGTAATAAAATGAGGATACAATATCATTTTAGATTATTTTACAGACCAAAAATGAAATAATAAATTGTTGTTTTTTATACGAAAACTACATATTAAAAATTTAATGAAGCTAAATAAATATTATTTTACTGCTATAAACATCGAATATTTAATTAAAACAACCAACTTCTAAAACTCATACAAAAGTTTTGTTTGAGAAAATAATCAAAATTTTTTTCTTAATTAACAAACATGATTATGATTAGAAATGTTAAAAAAGAAAAGTAATTTATTTTCATTATATTTCTATAGCTAGTGAGTGATCGGTGAAACCCATATTCTCAAACGGGTTGCTAAAAACTAATATTGGATGGAGGAAACTTGGCCAGGGCACGATCGGAAAAACACTCAACGGATCATTCTAAATTCAGGACTAAGCCCCAATTATACCCTGGCGGGCTTCGATAACTAGGAGCGAAATATATGTTTTAAATCCAAAGTGGAATAGCTTTGTATCCATATACATACACTTTCGACAACCACCTGGCATTTTGAAACCAAACGCTACACAGGACTCCTATGTGTCGTAAACATTACACTTCTACCTCCTACATCAGACTTGTTTTACAGATAACTGCAGTCTGCTGTCTTCCTTATTTTTCAAATTCATAAAAATCTTCACAAGGAATTAAGAAAGAGATTACCAATCTCTCAATGGAAACACCAAATTTCAGCACCATTAAGTGTTTATTATACCGCAAGACAGTATAAGGATGCATTCCTTTCTTGCTCTAGTTTAAAGTCATCTCGGATTCGATCAGAAATGTTAAATTTGATTTTATATCATCAAATTTCGATGGAATAGAATAAGTTTTCTTGGATGAGGCTGCTATGCTTTCGTTTTTACTAAAAGACTTGTTCCATAACTTAATAACCCGAAAATTCATCGTTTTGTATTGATAGGTATGGAAACCCATCTTTTAACATCAATTATGTATTTATCGATCAAATTTAAGATCAAGGTTCTTAAGTACATATGAATATTTAGATATGTTCTAGATTATATTCGGGCATAGATAAAGAGAATCTATACGGAATCAATCAAAGAATAATTGATAATCATTAGATTTACACATTAAATAAATTCTTTCTAGATTCTATTTTAAATTTAAATACCAGTGCTAAAGTTATTATAAATTCACATTGCTTGGAAATGATTGGTTAATAGTCAATTATAAACCCAAATAGCATGCATTTCCATATCAAAATGAAAGAGAAGATCCTAATTTGGCTAAATAATTTAGATCTTAATTTAAGTATTAATTTCAAGAGATAGTGAATACGATTTAATGGCTAAAATGTTGTCACTTATCTAAAAATTCGAATTAAAAATAATTTACCAGCCTTCTTAGCGTAATGGTGCGAAGTTAATTTCGCATAACAACGAAAAACTTGAAGTCCGGGTTCGAATCCAGTTGAGTGAAATAATTTGGGTCTACTCATAAAAAAGCTTATAAAGTAGAACAGCTACAACTTAACTACAGAATTGCTGGCCGAAAAAAAGTCCTTGGAGAGGACTATGTCTTAGATTAAATAGACAGGGAAGTTGCGAAATATGGTTGTAGGATGTATCGAATATAAACGTTTGAAAAGCAGATGGTAAAGTCTCAGCCCAAGCATGCTTGTTCCTTTTGTCTCCAGTAATCAAAGCCTGCCAGGATATGATGGGGTGATCCCCAGAATTTAGGATAGTGAGTTTACGTTTAAAAAACGTTTTTGTAATCATCCGACTGAGGAGATTTGTACCTTCAGTATTAGAGTTTTTTTTTTTAAATAATTTACCGTTTGTAACGAAATATCAACAAGATATAAAAGAAGAAACAGGACTTTGACAAAAGCAAAGCCGTATACCTAATGGATTATAATCAAGAAGAAGAGGTGTCGAGGAGAGCAAGGATGAAGAAACTGCCCAAAAAGCTGATAGAAAATTGAAGAAAATGGAAGAGACTGATCCAGCCACTAATTAATAAAAATAACTTATTACTGATTTTATTCAAGGTCTTTATTTTTATTCAGTATTAATTTCGTAACCGACAAATTTTGAAGAATTCAAACTTTTCAAAAAAATATTCAATGATTCTGAAAAGAAGTTAAAAAATTGTGCTTTCTTAAAAAATTAAAGGAGAAAATAATGGGGAATATGATAAATGTAAGTATTTAATTAAAAGAAGTCCAAATCGGCGCCTGAGGAACTTGATTCAGATTCCTCCTTTGCAGCAGGTGCGGCAGCAGCAGCAGCCGAGGGTGCAGAAGCTGGGCCTGCACTGCTGATTCTGGATTTCATAAGTTCTGTACCAGCAGCAACGATTTCTTCGAGGGTCTTGCCTTGAACCTTCTCTAAAAATAAATCGAGACTGGTTTCAGCATAAGAAGCTTGGATACTTTGAAGCAATTTAGTAATAGAACTTTTGTTTACCTCGACATTCGCTTCAGTCAAAAGAATATAACTTGAAATGAACTCCATTGGGGTAGAAAATTTAAAAAAATTTTAAAATTTCGTAAAAAAATTAGAAAAGAAAATAACCAAGAAACAAAACTTGAGTCCAGGAAAAAAAAAGACTTGGTCCTGTAATTCATGCAATGTTTTCTTATTTCAATTACAAAGAAACAATTTCTCTTTTCATTAAATTGATTTTCTCAATTTTAAAATTTTTATATAAAAAATTTACTCTAACAGTTTTTTGTTCCCAATGATTGACAATGTTCAAAGATCATTGGAAATGATGGCACCAGAATTGGAGAGTTATTTAAACAGAAAGATATTCACACGAAAAGAAATCTCAAAAATAACAGACAAAAGAACATTGTTCGAAAACAAGTGTGAGAGGACTAAAAAAAGATTGTGTGATTTTTTTAATTACATAAAATCAGAGCAAAATCTTGAAAAATTACGGAATAGCAGAATTCATAAAATGAAAATAGGCTTCGATCAATCTGATCTGCTGCTTACTAAAAATATCATTTCTATTTATTCCAGAGGATTGCATTACTTTTCTGACATGGAATTTATTGAAAATTTTGTTAATTACTGTATTAAAAAGAATCAAAGGGAAGAAATGAAAAAAGAATTTTCAAAATTGTGTCTGAAAAATATTTCAAATTATAAGCTGTGGCTGTATTGTGCAGAACGATTATTTGAAATTAATGAGATAGAAGGGTTTAGACACATAATTTTATCAGCTTTAGGTTTTAATATTAAAAACAAGATAGAAATATACAAAAGATTCTTTGAACTAGAGTGCAGATATGTAATTAAGATGAATGAAATAGGTATTGAGTTTCAAATAGGCGAGGAAGACAAGGATGAAGTTGAAAAGGGTGGAGTTCCAGCAGCTATTTTCAAAGAGATGTTAGAAATGACAGATAAAGACGACCCAGCTATAATAGAATGTTTAGAAAAATTAAAGGATGTTCCAAACTTGTATTCTAGATTAGAATTATTGTTATAGAGGGCGGAATAAATTACACAGGATTTCCGAAGGTGATATAATTAAAAATTTACAAATAAGATCTAATACACAAGGTTATTATTAATTTTCATATTTATTTTTTATGATTTCAAAACTATTTTGGAGGATTTAAAAGGAATTTAGTAAAATTTCAAGTCTTCATATGTTTTTGCAAATTTATCAAATTGGTTGAGATATTTAGGAAGATAATTAACTATGTTTGCTTTGAAGTAACTAACATAGAATCATTGTTCTTTATTATATATATATATATATATATATATATCTGGGAAAGGCTGCTTTAAACTTACTTTGGTAAGGATTTGTAAGAAACACTACAATTGCCGTGTAGGAAATAAATAGTATTAAGTTTAATGATATTTATTAAATTTGAGACCATATAGTAAGTCATATATCATGACACTATTTATAGCCGGATAGAATGAAATTTTTTTAATAATATTACAAATTATCCTTTCAGATTTGTAGTTATAAACATTTTATTGTTTAACTATATTTATTAAATATAATCCTTTTGAATATTAATTCACCAGATTTCATATATTAAATATATATTATATGTGAGAACATTTAAATAGCAATTCAAATGAACTCAATTATAGTATAATATTAATTAAAAATTCAAATAATCAGTATTTCAAAATATAAAAATGATCCAAATCCTTTTATTATATTATCGAAACCACTGATTTTGATTACTTCCCACATTACTATCATTCTTGGCCTGATAGTAGCAAAATAAATACATATTTATATTGAATAATGCACAATTTCTTATAAATTATTCTTTAATACCTTAAAAATATTCATTAGAATATAACAAAAGGAAGTCTAATAAATAAACTGAATAATCCAACAATATGTTTCTAGTCTGAGAATCAGCTATGTTGTTCTTAGACGATTTCTGTATAAAATAAAGAAGTCTGAGTAAATGAACAGGTCCACAAAAATCCACTGGATCATCTAAATTAGAATCCATTTGCTGCTTTTCATTTTCATATATTAATACTCTGTTCAATAAATAATTGAAGCACATAATGAAACCCTTAATAATCTCTTCAGTTTCATCTACATCTGCAAAGCAAGCCTTTTCTAAAAGGAATATTTTAAAGGTTTCCAATATGGAAAATACTGAATGTTTGTGTGGCAAGGCATAGTTATTCTCAAGAGACCACTCTTTATCAACTAATAAAACATTCTTTAGTTCATTCGGGAAATGGATTAAGCTGGGTGTTTCCATAAACGGTGTTGACTTCATTTTTCTTTTGATTTCTTGGCTCATGTTGGAAAGAATCTCGGTCGCAGCAACCTTTATATTCGTACATGTTGAAAAACAAAAGACATCGTAAATTTCTGTTGCGACTGAAGATTCAACCCGGCTTATCCTTCCTTCATAATATTCTTGCCCATTTTTGAAAATGACATAGGAATTTTTCGGCTATTTTTCTTTTCTTTGTTCCATGGGCTTGTAGAGATTTCGTTGATTTTCCAGTTCAAATTACTTTCATTGTTTGGATTTATACAGTGTTAAGACCATTGTTATTTGTTTACAATATTGAAGTTCGAATCCGATTACTTATTTAAATTTACAATGCCAACTATACAATGATTTATTAAGAAAAGCAACAGGCAACTAAATAATTTATTTAATGGGTAATCTAATAGTTACTCTTTGATTGATTCCGTGTCAAGTCACTTGTCTACATCCGATGATCTGTGCACTAACTGCTTAATACTCAGATGGTCGTCCGCCTCTTCGATGCCTCGTCGTCTTTCAAATGAAACAAACTCCAGAGTTTTCTTGAGTACAATAGACTGGATGTAAGATTTAACTTTAGACTCAATTCCTATCTCTTTACTATACTTGTTGTGGTATTTCGTTACCAGCCCTTCACAGGTAAAGCAACAGGCATATAAATATTTTCTAGTATAATTGTAGCCAAGAAATATAAAAAAAGGAATTTATTTTCACTATATAGAAGACAAAGATTTGGGAAAATTTTATTCGATAACTAGGGCAAGTATATATTTTATATCCAAAGTGGAATGGTTTCATGCACATAGACAAACATTCAAAACCTTCATACCATGTTCATCGATACACAACGATTATGTTTCACAAATACTTGTGCATTATACTTCTATCTCCTAAGTATTGACTTCTGTCTGAAATCTTCCTTATTTTTAAAATGCATTAAAATTTTCAAAGAGTTAAGAAAAAAAACGAAATTTATTCAATGTATGTTAAGCACCTGTATTTTCAGGAAGAGGGTTTAACCTTCTTCAAAACCTCTATTTCTTTACGCTTTTGTTTTTTGCGTAGGTACTTTTTTAACATTTAATCTCCGCATGTTTCAGGGAGTCAGAAAGAGCTAACCAGATTCATAATGAAAAACAATATATATATATATTTGCACTCAAAGGTGCATTCTTTATATCAAGACAGTATGATGGGCATTTCCATTCTTGCTCTAGTTTAATGTAAACTTAGATCAAGACAAAAAGCACATCTTAAAAAGATTCTTCATAAATTAGATTTCGTCAGATATTAATAAGTATTTTTTGCTTAATTTCTATCAAATTCCGGCTATAACGAACCTACTATACACATTTAACTTTGGTTAATAAAGATTTATATTTAGTGTTAGAGATGTAAACTCGGTAAAAAAAAACGAAACAACTAGAAGCGCCTGTGCCTCTATAGGAGGAAATTTTAAACCGCCTACTGTGGTCCAGGGCACTTAGAACAAATCCTAAGCCCACTTTTTCGAGCAAGCATTTTTTTATCCATGCCGCACATACACACACACGCATGCAATCATCCGGCCCACCTCCCCTTTTTTCGGGGTTTTCTTTTTATGAGTCTGCTGTGACGTGACGTGACGTGACGTTCTGATATAAGCTGTTATTAGTTTCACACACATAAGTGTGCTACTTGTCCGGGCAACCACGAAAAGGCTACAGTCATCCGTTTCACGACAGATTCTGCCAAGAATAGGATGTTAGAACTAAATGACTTTGAAATCATCTACAATCATAATAATTGAACTGATTGCAAAATATAGTATTTATTTTGAATAAACTAGCTCATCTTATTACAGAATATATTCAAATATATATATAGGTGTATCAGAATAAATAAACCAACAAAGATTTAGATATATAATTCTCTGATGAATTTTATAACTTCACAATAATTGGATACTTCTAAAAAAATGCTTGTGCTATTTATTTGTAGTGATCAATGCGATAGTTCCTATTAGATCCAGGTCAAGTAATGAAATAATTGATCTAAAGAGATTCAATGATATAGTTGACGTAAATATATATTCAAAGCAAAGACACTTAATGATATTATTGATATGGTGAGATGTAATGATTTAGTTGACGTGGAGAGATGTAATGATATAGATGACGTAAAGAGATTTAATGATATAGTTAACGTAAAGAGATGTAATGATATAGTTGATATGAAGAGATTAAATGATATAGATGTTTGTTCTAAACATAGCTTTGTGACTAAATCTAAAATTTTTAATTCATTCCATCTCATTGTAACCAAGTTCTCTCTTGTACTGATCAAATTTTCATTTTCTACTTAAATGCTAAATGACTTTCCAGATTTAAAATTTTGATCTGTAAAATTTTTATTGTCTTTTTTAATATTCCTAATGGCAAGAAATAAACCAAATACCAAAGAAATAGATAAATTATTTAAAGAAATAACGGGAGATGAGGATTCGGGATATTATGATGAATCATTTGATGCGAACGTAGAATATGAAATATCAGACGAAGAAAACTTAAGGGATGCGAGCATCTCGAGTGAAGAAGAGTCTGAGATGGAAATAGAAGAAATTAAATTTCAACCAGGACAAATAATCAGTATTACCGGCGCTGGAATTAAATTGAAGAATGACTCTACAAAGCAATGTTCTCAAAATGAAGAAAGTTCAATCAGTGAAGAAGAAGCATTCGATCCAGTAGAAGGCGTAAGAAATCTAAAATTAGTGCAGAGAAAAGAATATTTAAACGACAACAACATAATTAAACCCACAAAGAAATCGAAAAATATAAAGAGATGTGACAATTTTGATTAAGTATTTAAAATTAAGTGAAGTAGCGTAAGTCATTAAAGCCAGAAAAAAGCATTTTATTAAAATTTTTAATTAATTTTTTTATGTTAACTTCATTTTTAATAAATAGTCTTGGATTCAATAATATTTGTAACCAATGATGATATATACATGCTTTTCTAAAACATGAATCTGACATTAATTTAATTCATTTCCTGATCAAATAATAATTTTTCTATCCTTAGAAGATAAGATTTCTGAATAATGAGTTTTGATTCGTTTAAAATAAATTTTAAAATATGATAATGTTGATGGATCATTTACAAGATTACACAGTCTACAATCCATTATAATTATCAAAACATGTCGAGTAGTTACAAATACGACGATCTCAACGAGGAAATTGAAATCCAAGATGCTTCTCTATAGACTACAATTAAGTATTATATTAGGTTTTAATTAAATAACTTATTAATAAACATTTGAGATAAAAAATAATTTTTATTTTTCTTTATAATCCAGTTTGCTTTCTAGCTTCTTGGCTTCCATCAATTTTCTTGCACTCTTTACAAAATCTTCCTGTAAAACGTAATCTCTTTCTTCACGGACAGCCAGCAAACCTGCTTCGGTGCATAAATTCCTCAGATCTGCACCATTAAATCCAACAGTTAGCTTCACCAAATAATCGTAATCAATATCCTCGCCTTTCTCTATTTTGGCTGAATGAATCTGCATGATTTCCTTCCTTCCTTTTTCGTTTGGCAAAGTTATTTCAATCTTTCGGTCAAGTCTGCCTGGTCTAAGAAGGGCAGGATCCAATATGTCAGGCCTATTAGTAGCCATGATGATCTTTACATTGTCTAGAACATTGAATCCATCCATCTGGTTCAGTAGTTCCATTAATGTCCTTTGAACTTCCCTGTCACTTGAGTTTGAATCATCTGATCTTTGTCCTCCAATCGCATCGATCTCATCGAAGAATATTATTGCTGGAGCTTTAGATCTTGCATAAGCAAACATTTCTCGTATCATCCTGGATGACTCTCCAATATACTTCTCTATTAAAGCAGAAGAAACAACTTTGAGGAATGTGACTCCGATTGTTGAGGCAACAGCTCTGGCTATCAGAGTCTTTCCTGTTCCAGGTGGGCCATACAGAAGTACACCCTTTGGTGGGATAATTCCGACTCTCTCGAATATTTGGGGATTCTTTAGAGGGAGTTCTACAACTTCTCTAACTTCTCTGATTTGCTCTGCCAATCCTCCTATTTGTTCGAAATCGATCTTCAAATTCTGTTCTTCTGCCATTGTAAATATCATTGGATCAACTTCTCTTGGAAGGACAACTGTTATTGTTAGAGTTGTAACATCCAAAGCTACTCTTGTTCCTAGCTTCAGCAATGATCTGTCCACGGCTTTGGCACATCCAACCACGTATCTTGGGCCATGAGATGTTTTCACGATAAACTTTTCATCGTCTATCTTCTTAAGAACTTCTCCTATGTTTTGTCCAACAGTTTGAATAGCTTTCATGTCATGCTCACTTTTGTCGAGTTGCTTCTCCGTTTGTTTTAAAATCAATCTTTCTGCTTTCAAAGAAGCGAGGGCTGCTTCATGATTAACTTTGGCCTTGTAATAATCTTCGATGGCTCTCTCTCTATCCATTGGGGAAGAAAAAGCAAGGAAACAAAAAGGAGTAGTTAATATTCAGGCAAAAAGTGAGAGAAATATTTAATAGAAATAATAATTAATAAAATCAAAGTAACCTGAAAAATGAATAGCTAATATTCAGTTAAATGTGGGAGAAATATTTAATAACAATAATAATTAATAAAATCAAAGTATCCTAAAAAAGGAGTAGCTAATATTATTTAACTGTGGGATAAATATTTAATAACAATAATAATTAATAAAATCAAAGTAACCTGAAAAATTAAACAGTTAATATTATTTAAATGTGGGATAAATATTTAATAACAACAATAATTAATAAAATCAAAGTAACCTGAAAAATTAAACAGTTAATATTATTTAAATGTGGGATAAATATTTAATAAAATCAATAATTAATAAAATCAAACTAATCATAATTTAAATATAAAATGGAGGCTAAAAGAAATTTATGCTAAAAGATAATTATCATCTATTTTTGAATAATTTAAAACTTATTCATTTACAAGACTACAATAAAGTAATTGACTAGTAAAATATAAAAGGAAATTCTCTTTGAAATATATAGTGAATTTGTTTTTAAAATTTGAAGGACAAAGATATAAAAATCTTAACTATAAATTGGAAATAGATGTTGAATAGCGAGAATGAAAAAACATGTGTTTTTATTAATAATATTCAGATCAAATAGTTATTATTCAAACAATCAATACCTTTCTGATTATCTTAAATATGAATATCTAAAATTTATTAATGAAACTAAAATTTTACTCGTAATATTCATCAGGCTCAATTATTGACATATTGATGTGCCAAATATATTCATGACAAATTTTTTTAAAATAACTCAATTTAATTAAAAAGCTTTGATTGAATATTTTTTACATTTCTTTAATAATACCAGTAAGATATAAAATTAAAGTGTCTTCATCGCATCTAAGAGCTTCAATAACAAAATATAGTTTTTGATTTAACAGCCTAAGAAAATCCTTAATCTCGTATTTAACTTCTGATGAATCAAAAAAGTTTTCAAAAACATAAATCAATATATTATTTTCTAACAACAGTGAAAACGCCCTTTGATCTTTTATGACATTTTCTTCTAAATATTCTATTGAATAGTCTGATTCAAATACTGACAACAGAGTACTAAAGACAATAAATTTCTTTGATTCATTTAAAACGTAATTTTGGCTGTAAAGTTCTGTTAACAAAATCATTTGTGGTTTCATAAATAAATTCAAGGTGATTTCGTTGCTATTAACTAACTCTTTGCAATTATCGGACACCACCGCCAAATTGGATGAAGGAAAAAATTATTATAAAATTTGGTCAGATGATTCTTTGTTCATGGAATCTCTTTTGAAATTCAATCAAAAGATTATAAATGGAGAAATAATAGGAGCTTATAGACAGAAGTTTGGAGTGGTGGCAGAAGAAGATATCTATAAAAAGAAGAAAGGTGTGTGGGGAATCGTTTATGAATATCTGTTTGGTCAATAGTGCATTTAAAGGTCACGTTATTAAAAGTTCTTCAAAGTTGTTTTATACGATTTTAATTTTTAATTAAATATATATTTCGATAATTAAAATTCTTTTGAAAAAGTAAGAAATGAAATTTTAAAGAGAGTCAAGAATTTGTGTGAATGCAAAGAATTTATTCAAAGCGATAAATGAGCATGCAGTGTCTGTGATTAACTACCATGTAGGTGTACTAAAGCTTGAACCAGAAGAATATGTCAAACTCGACGAATCCATTAGGAAAGTACTAATAAAGAATATAAAGTTCACTTACAGCCAGCAAACAAAGAAAGGTTGTATTTGCCAAGAGAAATGATGGGAAGAGGAATGTCCAATATTGAGCATAAGAGTGAGAGTATGCTCCTCCAACTAAAGAATTCCCAAGAAAAATCAAGAAATATGTCCTTAAGGCGTGATGCCATAATTAAGGTTGAAGAAGACAATAAGACACATCTCTCCACTATTGACAAATACATAAAAGTAAAGTAAAATACAGAAGGCGAGATTACAAATGAATCTCTTTATGAATCACATATTAAATCCCTAATGACCAACATTAAAAGCAAACAACTTCACGAAAGGTTGTTTAGGGTCTGTGATCATGAAATTGCCTCCATTAAAGATTCTTCAGTATGGCTTATCAAAGGAAATATGAAGCCATGAGATGAAGGAACTTTAATGGAAGAAAGTTCAGGATAGAAATATATTCTTTGGAGAAATGGTCAGATGCCCACATTACAAAGCTGTGCCAAAGACAGTAGATCATCTTGCTACCAAATGCGACAGTATGCTAGGACATGATTACATGAGACGGCATAATGAATGCTAAGGTGCATACATTTATCACTGTGTAGGAGATTCGGAATTAAGAAGACAAGAAAACTGAAATTCCATTCCGTTCAAGAAGTTGTAACCAATGAAAATGTCGAGATTCGAGTAGATACAAGAATTACAACACGAGAGACGAGATATCTTTTTGCATGACAAAATGAAATAACTCTGATCGAGGTTGTAATCACCAATCTTAACCTATTAACTCAAGTTGAAAATGAAAAAACTAGAAAATACGATTTAATAGCAAATGAGTTATCATTGATTTACAAGTGCAAAGTGAATATAATTTCACACGTACTGGCCTGATAACAAAATACTACAACAAGTATAGTAAAGAGATAGGAATTGAGCCAAAAGTCGAAGCATACATTCAGTCTATTGTACTCAAGAAGACTTTGGAGTCTATTTAATTTGAAAAACGACGGGTATCGAAGAGGCGGATAACCATGTGAGTCTTGAGCAGTTAGTGCACAGATTATCGGGTGTAGACAAGAGACTTGAAACGGAATCAATTAAAGAGTAAATATTAGATTAGACATTAAATAAATTCTTTATCTCTAAGCGAGTTGTCATTTATATACATTAGTCTATTGTGAAATAATTTGATAAGTGTGGGTGATTAACTAAATACTACAAGAAACACAGTAAAACTTTTGCCAAAAGCTAAGGGGCATATCCAATCTAAAATTCTCAAGCAGATTTTTGAATCTATTTCATTGAAATGTAGGACTGATGCGAAAAGATAGAAAACAAGGCATATATAATATCAGAAAAAGCCAAAGGGATCGAATAAACTTTGATCAAATGTATAAGCTATCTTAAGTTACAGGTTTAATTTGATGAATGGCGTTTATGATCAATTGATTTCGGATTCGAAATGAATTTTCATAGAATACTAGTGAACTATAATAATATCATTTCTTGTTATTTAAAACACTAAAACAGGTCAATTCCATATTTATAAAGACGAGTGTGTGTATTTTCTAAAAGCAGTATTTATTAAATGTAATTTAGTATTTGTATCCTAAATACAATAATCTGTTACAGATTTTATATAGGATATGATTCCTACGCAATATGTATCTATTCGAAATTTGATTGTAACTATTTATTAGTTACACTGATATCATCTTTTCATTTTGAGTATTATTATTCATGAATTAATAAAAATCTTCACCATTATTGTAAACTAAACTCCATGAAAATTGAGATTATTGATTCGGAACATAAAGCTAAGAGATCAATTAGAAGTAAAGATGATATTTTGGTTTCTGTTCTATATAATATTAATTTTTTTTTTTTAAATTTTATTGTAGAAATTATTGTTTTTAAATTACCTTTGGAAGACTTAAAAAACTTATTTACTTTCGAAAAAAGTATGCTAAATGCTGAAATAGATCGTGAAAGAGAAACATTTTTTTTTAAGCCACAAGATTACTTTCATCGAATATTTATTGTATTTCTTCTCTATATTTATCTGGTAACTTCAAAAATCAAAATTTGAAAACATTTCATAATATTCCAGAGTTCTGAATATCTGTTGCTACTGAAGCATACGCAAATATTCTAGAACGCGAATTCTCAGAATATGTGTTATTTTCAATGAAATGATTTAAATTCAATTTTCAAAGGTCTTAAAGTGAATTCAGTTAGATCACTAAACATGAAATTATTGTTGAGATTCTAGAAGAAATGTAATTCTTTTCTAAATAAAATCAATTATTTAAGACAGAAAAATTTTTAATGATCAAAATTTATTTAATTATCCAACTGTTTTGTTGGCGTTTTTATTATCTGTGAGATTTAAGTTATGATGTTTAAATATGATGCTTAAATATGATATTGTAGTCTTGGTTTGGCTTAATCTAGAAATTATTTCATAATCTCGACTAATAGATTTTAATAAGATAAAACAATGGAATTTTAATTAAAATTTTGTTATTCCATTTGAGTGTGGAGTTTTACATTTAAAACAAAATTCGTTTTATCAACCAATTGAATTTGAAAATATTCTATTACTTCCTTGTCCCACAAAGAAATGGAAAATTTGTAACCTAATATTATTTTATATTTTCAAATTTAATTTCAATCTTCTCTCATTTCAATTTCAAAGATAAAAAATATTAAAAAATTTAAAACTGGGATTTGACTGGAAAGCTAAGAAAATGCTCAGAAAAGGCTCAATAGTGAAGGTACATGAACGTTGATAAGTTTCCTCTAAATCATTTCACATTATAAATAAATGATCCATTGATTTAAATCAAATCACATAAATTCTTCTCATTAATTTCTTAAAATTTTTTATTAAAATTCAAAAAAAAAGTTGTTGGATTCAAGAATAATAATTTTTAAATTCTTATGCTAAGAACAAGTTGGAAATTTATAATGTTATTTCCCGTATTCTCTTCATTAAATGTTTTTATTTTGGAATTTTTCTGATCTTGAATTACGAATCTTTGAAAAATGATTAAAAGTAAAAATTGCTAAAAATTTTACATTTAATTGGAAAATCAAAACAACGAATGATTGTGATAAAGATCCAAGTTTGTTCTAAGATAAAGATCGATCTCGGCTAATCATAATTCGAAATGAATGTTTCAAAAATTGACCAATGATCATATTGATCTTTGACAATATACAAATTGAGATTATTGATTGGCTGAAAAGTATTTTTATACAAAAATTTATTTCCCCCTCATGACAAAGATAACTGGCTACTTAGCATCATACGAAGAAGCTGTTTTGAACATGCATTGTGCAAGACTTGGTTTATTACCGATCAATAATGAAAGATTGACAGATCATGAAAGAGAGAACATTCAAGGTGGCTCTATATTCTGTTTTATTGAAAGACAAGATGGCTTCAAGAGGTGGACTGACGGTAAGGTTTGGTCTCCCTCGAAAATTAGTAATGAATTTCTGTTATATCAAGAAGTTCCGAAACATCTAAGCAAAAATGCCATTAAGAAACAAAAGCTTTTGGCTAAGAAAGATCCCGATTTGGTGATTAATGTTTCAGCTAAAGGCATTACTGATGGAACAACCTTGCACAAGAAAGCCGTTAGCATAGTTCACGAAGGATTAACTTATCACATAATTTCATATTATAGGCCACTCTTCGCACACAAGTCACTTTTAGACATACAATTCTTTCAAACGCTCAAACAAGCTATATGCAATACACCTTCATTGAAATTAGATTCATTCCTTAAAGATAATATGCATAAGCCAGATTTCTATGAGAAATACAAAATCGAGACTAAATTCACAGCGATTTCTTTAGAAGAAAGCAAAAGAACATTGTTAGAGCAAATGGCAGCAGAACTATTGTGCTCCATGGCAAAGAGAAATTCAAATGGTAGAAAGCACTAGAATTTACTCAGAATTTGTTAAAATATGGTCGAGAATGAAATGAATATCTCTGTTATCCAAAAAAACAAGTCTTATTTTGATTCAAGTTCAACATTAAATCATCATTTTTATATTTTTGATTAAATTAATTGAAATCAAAAAAAAATTTAATTCTGAATTTTAATTTTTTTAATTATTTAGTAAAAAAACGAAATGTAATCTAAGAAAACGTCCAATGGGTGTTTCCAATCTGAACTGCTAACGTAACTATTGTTTGTAGATACTAATTTATAATTTAAGAGATTTTTAAATTTTTACTTAAAGCTGTTTAATTATTTAGAGCGAACGATTTTTTTGTATTTAATGACTATTTAATGATTTTTGTTTAACAAAAATTGTTGAAACTTTATTCTCCTTCAATTTAATTCAATTCTATTCTTATATATTCGATTTTTGGATTCAATTCTCATGAATTTCTACTTTTTAATTATTTATGTTGATCAATTAAAAATTTTCAATTTTTTTATTTTAATTCAAATTATTGAGAACATTTCAAAAACGAAGGAATTCTCTAAGAAATAAAATTCTAATATATTTCGATCGGTATTTCGATCGCATTTTTGCCAGATACTCATAATATAATGATTTATTGTGTGTTCAATGCAATAAATACCGCTTTCAACGATTTCTCTTAAAAATTTTCAAAAATCGATGGAAAATAATTAAAAATTTTCAGAGAATTTATTGTGAATATTATGACTTTTAATTTTTAATTATTGAACAATTTCCCGTGCATTTAATCATTAAAGGAATAGATTGTATTATCACCTATTAAAATTTGTTTGAAGATAAGTAAAATTTTTTATTTAATTCTTGATTTTAGCACATCATAATGTAGTCAATCAATGAATTGCATGACAAGAATTTATTGAAAGAGTTTTTCAATGAAATAAATATTTTTGATCAAATTCATTAATTTACTATTTGATTTTGTCAAAGGATTAAGATATCAAGGCCAATAACAAAATCTGATTTGGCTAGTCCATGTACATTATCGGAAGTTTCAATACTAGATGAATTTGTTTTCCAGCACTTATATCACTTTGATTTAATATGTTATTTTTTACATTTTGTTCTAGCTGTATTAATCTGTATAAGCTAAGCACATTAATTCACCCGTTTCAAAACGGATCTTTTAAAACATCATACACATAAATCAATTTATTATCTTGAAGTAAAGTTGGCACATGAATATTCCATAAAGAAATAGTTAAAGAATCAAAAATAATTTAATTTTTGATTATTTGATTGATCAAATGATTTCCTGGCTGTAAATTAAATCACATAAGAGCATTTTTTTATTATAAATATGGTACAGTTATTAAAACAATTACTATAAACATTTTAATTACATTGGTTTGGTCAGCTATGGCTTTATCGGAGAACAATTTCGTATTAAATACTGCATTGTTAAGATTCTTTTCAATTCTTCTAGCAAGAATTCTAATCAATTAAATTTTGATCTTAAATTTTTATTAATTATGATCCAATTTTTACTATGATTCACAGTAACATTAATTATTCATATAACAAACCAGTATCGAGCACTTTGATGACATTTTAATGTTTTCTTTTCGCTATGATATCAATCTTTGTTTGATTTATCAAGCGGCTTTATCAATAGTTCATAGGTTAATGTACGATTTAGAAATAATAATAAAATTATTTCTTATTTTAATCGTAATCACAGCTACTTTCTTGGTAATAATTATGTGCCTTGGGAATTAGATTGCGTTATCCATTTATTTAGTAAAATATTTAATATATGCTTTCTGAAAAGAGGCACCTGAACACTTCTGTTTTTGAAAAATACCATAAAGATTTGTGTTCTTGTTTACCAACAAATTGCTTAAACTTACACGATTAATTATAAATGAAACAAGAAAAAATTGATGTACCCGAATAATAATTATCAATATAAATAGCACGAACATTAAAAAACAAACAACAAAGGCATTTTCACTAGGCCAGATCTAACTTCTATCGTTATCTTAAATTGAAAAAGTCAAGGAAAATTACTTTTGGTGTATGAAGATGTATATTAGCATTCTATTTCCAATAAGCAGGTCCAACCATAGCATTATAATAAAGCCCTTGATCAGTTGCATGTGAACAATACTTTCTCTCAATTGGGCCATTTTGAATCTATAATAACCGAAGAAAGTTCCAGTATATAATTAACTAAATCAAAGATTAATTCTTGAAAATTTTTTGCACTAAAATTATTTGTATTTAATTATCAAATATTTTTCGTCAAAAGTTTTATATTTGATCGGCTTTAATCGAGTGATTAATATCTAAAATCTGACCGTTTTTTCAACTGTAACAATTAAAAGCATTAATTATTATTCAGATTATAGAAAACTCTGGAGTCTGTTTCATTTAAAAGACGACGGGGCATCGAAGAGGCGGATAACCATGTGAGTCTTGAGCAGTTAGCGCACAGATCATCGGGTCTAGACAAGAGACTTGACACGGAATCAATCAAAGAGTAACTATAGATTACCCATTAAATAAATTCTTTTATTCAGTATTGATATTAGAATTGAATATGTTATATTATCTGTTCTTGAAGTAAGTTTGTAAATAAAAGTTTTAATTAAATCCAAGTAGGGGATTTATTAAGCTGAATTATTAAATGCTTTCAGAAATCGGAATTGGCTATATATAATAGAATTGATCGAATAGAATTTCCATTGTAAGAATCCTAAAGTATGTTTTGATAAATCTTCACAAATAAAAGCAAATAAAACAATAGCGCTAGAACATTACCAATCAAATATCCTTTATTGCTATTTAAAAATCTCTTCGAGAAAATCAGTTGGGATGTAAATGCTGTATTGAGTTCTGCGAAAACTATGCAAGAAGTTGACAAGATGACAAAAATATGAAACCCTATAAAGCCAAGAATCAAGTAAGAATTAATGAAATGTGGCATCGGCCCTTTAATTCCGAACTCAGACATCCTGATGATAAAATAAAAATTCTTTTCATTATGAAAAGTAATCAAAATCCAAGTAGCTATAAACAAAAGAGTTCTGCAGAGTAGTTGTAAATAATTATTAAAAGAATCTATCAACATGCTTTTCAAATGGATAGGATTCACAAGATAATATTTAGAAAGAAACACCGTTGAATTTAGGATAACTAAGTATGGTAGAAGAATGAGAATGCAGAGATAGTAAGGAGCAAACCGGTCATGCTTCAATTTCAAGAGAAGGCTGAAAGTATCAAGAATTCCGGGCATGTATGATCTAGAGCCTACAAATAGAAAATAAAAAGCGAAAATTGGAAGAATCAAGACTACATTGCCCCACATAAGGGTGAATAATCTAATCGTCCACTTAAAAGGAAGTTGAAAAGGAGAAGAATTAAAAGAGATATTTTAAATAAAAAGTTCAGACTTAAGACTCGGAATGGAATTGAATACAATTTCAGAAACTTTGAAATTTAAGCCTTTAAGCTCCTATAAGATTTGAAATAAATATCCTCAATGCAAATTCTGATTATTTAATACAAAACTAAAACGAATACATTAAAATATTATTGATGAATTATTACAAAATGGTTGTAAGCCATTGTCAGAATATAATCTGATACATTAATTGTAAGATTAAAAGATAGAATATACAATGAAATATCAATTGAGATCATCATTGTCCTACTTTAGAATAATATATATATAGAAAATGAATTTAAGTAAAATTGTTATATTCGATAAAAATTTCTTTCAAAGTAGGATAGAACAGGAAGACCTATTGACCCAAAGATTAAATTTTGTTTAAAATAAGATTTGTATTGATTTTGTATATATCGACGTTAGACCCTTAGTTTATATTTAATCTTATAAGTATTTATAACATATCGAATTAAAAATTTTGATGATATATATTAATAACTAACATTTTATCTGAAAATTTATCGTTTTGAATTGGTTATAGAACTCTCTTAACAAATAAAAAATCGATAAAATCTACAAGATGATCGTTTAATTTCTAAATTTTGGAAAATTTTATCCTTGGAATTTCATTTGTAAGCAGGAGTTAGTAATAAAAAAGTGATGCGGATTGACAACAAACAAGAGTATTTAGATTGAAGCCAATAATCAAAAGTTAAGAAATCAGAAATATATCTGTTCTATTTGATAAAAGAGAAGAAATTTAAATAAATATGCTTACAAATTATCGTAAGAAAAAAGTTATGTAATTTTTGATCCATGGAATAATTAAATAAATATGCTTACTAGCAATCGTAAGAAAAAAGATAAGTGATTGTTGCTGTATGAAAAAATTTAGCCAGAATTGAACATTTCACAATATAATACCTTTTTATATTAAATTGTAAATTCTTTTCTAGATCAAAATTTTAAAAATTAAAATTTGTAAGAAAATATTTTCTGAAAAAAAGAAGTATCATGAAATTAATATAAATTTATCTTCAATTTTAATTAATTTTTAAAGAATATTAATAGAGTATAGAAGAATAGCTATTAGCCACAGAATTTATTAAACTTATCTTAATGAATACTCATCACATTTTCAACTACAAAAGTAAAATCACCTCCCTGGATACCTTCTTGAGTTTCCTCACGTAGGTAACACCTAATCAGAATTGCATCTTCACTTTTCTTAGAAAGTGCTATTGGTGAAACAACTCTTAATAGTTTGTCTTTAATGAACTGTTCAAAAAATCTTGCACTACGAATTGATACTTGAGAAGCTCTAATTGCATAATCCTTTACTGAATCAGAGACTAAAAACTTGATGTTCTTTTCTGCCAGCAGGGCATCTAAATTTCTTAATTCTTTCTCAAAAATATTTTGCAGAGACTCAGTAGTCAAAGGTCTAAAAGTAACAACGTTATCAATTCTGTTAATTAAAGCATGTCCGAACTTGTTTAAGATAACATCTTCAATTCTGGCACTGTCAATATAAGCTGGTGTAATGAATTCAGATCCCAGATTAGAAGTCATAATAACAACGGTATTCTTGAAATTAACTCTTACACCTCTACCGTCGGTTACTCTTCCTTCGTCAAGTAATTGATACAGAACATTGATGTTGCTCTGATGTGCTAAGTCTACTTCATCCAATAGCACAACATTGTAAGGCATTTCCTTTATTGGCTCAGTTAGAGTACCCCCTTGTTCACATCCAACATAACCTGCTGGAGCACCAATTAACTTATTAATCGATGTCTCATTGATATAGTCAGACATGTCCAATACAACCATATTTTCACAGGTGTCGTTCAGTTCTTCGCAAAGCGCCTTGCTCAATTCAGTTTTACCAACACCAGATCTACCTAGAAATAAGAATGATGCAAATGGCTTTCTCCCGCTGGTTAACCCCGCTTTTGCTGCAAAAATTGAATTAACGACTGTGTTAATTGCTTCATCTTGTCCAAATATTCTGGATTTTAGTCTCTCACCCATACTCAAAAGCTTTTCATTTTCCTTAGCAGTTAATCTAGAAGCTGGTATGCCCGTCAATCTTGAAATAGATTCTGCAATATTTTCAGGTGTTATAACTACATCAATCTTCTCTAACTCCTTTAATTGTCGCTCGTAAACTGGAATGACATTTGTTTGAATGTCTATGACAGCATATCTGTCATTATCTCTCTTGGCTTGTTCACATCGTATTTTTGCTTCATCCAATTTCTTTCTGATGTTTCTTGCTTCGACAATGTGGGTCATCTCTTTGTTATAAGCATCTTCAATACCCTTCAATTCGGTCTTGCAATCTTCAAGCTTTTTATCTACAAGGTTCAAACTCTCTCTCACAGACTCATCTCTTTTCAGGTCAATTTCGATGCTTGTCTTTTCCAATTCTAGGCTCCAAATTTTATTCTTTAGCTGCTGAATTTCAGTAGGTTCACTGTTAAGATTTATAATAGCTGATGCACATGCTATGTCAACCAATTCAATAGCCAAATCAGGCAATCTCCTGTTCGGAATGTATCTTTTCCCCATCTTGGCAGAGAATACTAATGCCTTGTCAGATATTTTAACACCATGGAAAATCTCAAATCTATCTTTCAATCCTCTTAATATTGTAACAGTGTCATCAGGCGATGGCTCTTTCACGTCCACCCTTACAAATCTTCTCTCAAATGCCAAATCTTTAGTGATGTATTGGCGATATTCATCATATGTTGTCGCTCCTATCACCTTTAGACTTCCATCAGCTAAGGCTGGTTTAAGGATATTACCTGCATCCATGGCACCATCTGCCTTTCCTGCACCTAAGACCATATGAATTTCATCAATAAACAATATCGTCCTGCTATCTGCCACTGCTTCATTAATAAGACTCTTTAATCTTTCTTCAAATTCACCTCGATGAACAGCTCCTGATAACATTCCTGCTAGATCAACATTGTATATCTTAAAATTCTCTAAGGTTTTACATTCATCTTTAGCAATAAGCTGAGCTAGTCCATTTATAATGGCTGTTTTGCCTACACCTGGCTTCCCTACCATTATAGCATTGCTTTTAGTCTTCTTAGACATAATCTCAATTATTTGTCTAATTTCACTTTCTCTTCCAATGACAGGGTCTAGCTTATTGCTTCTGGCTAATTCAACTACTTCGATTGCAAATTTTGATATTTTGGGATCTGGATCATCTGCCTCCAATGATTGAAATTGATTATTTTTTAGGTATTCAACAATTGATTTCTTTACGTTATCATAATTAACAATAAGATTTCTGATCCTTGGAAGGTCAACAAGGCCGTTTAACAGATGTGGAACGGAGACGTAATCTTGTCTTGATTTCAGATTCAAAATGGAGGCTAACGTCGGTGAAAAGGTAGGGAATTGATTAGAAGAGACAACCTTACCAAATCCAGAAATAACATTATTAATCTTTGATTTCAGGATTTGTATTTCATCATTTGACATAACCTTATTCAGAATTGATGATTTGTCAAGAATTGACATTAGTAAATGCTCAGGTTCGACCGTTGTATTCATATTGGCTTGTGTTACACTCACTGCGCCTTCTATTGCTTCTTTAGCTCGTTTTGTATAATTTGCTTCCATGGGTTCAGCTGAAACTCTAGCTTTATATGATAATTGTTCTAGAATATTCTAGAATTTTCTAGAAAAAATCACTATTTCGAACTGAAACTTATATTTTGTAACGAAAAATTAAAATTGATTTTTAATCTAAAAACGTCAAATATTTTTAATTTGAAAACTGAATAAAATTAAAAGGATATTTTTAATATTCAGGGCTTGCCTGAGACTCGAAAGAGTCAGCTCATTATTTATTTAAAGTGGTCAGAACCTTAGCAGGAGGCTAAAATTTACTTCTGTGGAAGCACAGGCGCTTTTAGTTGTTTTGCTTTTTATATTTGTTTCTGGACATAAACCTATTCCACTTTGGATATAAAACATATACATGCTTCTAATAATCGAAGCCCGCCAGGATATGATAGATTTTCACCGAATTCGAAGTGATTTCTGATCATATTTGGATGGAATTTTTATAAATCCGTTTAACGAAAAGGTTTTCACAGATCACTCATTTGATCAGATGAAATAAATTGTCATTTGTCAGCTCTTTATAATTGATATTGAGAAAGCCAATTGATTCATCTCGCTTTCAAGGTTAAGAGGCTTCTACTCTATCTTTGATATTCGAGGCGTATCACATGTTCTACACAAGTTTTGATTTGTCGTTTATTGTTTAACAGTATAATCTATTTTAGATTTAAAAAAATCCAAAGTAATACAATATATAAGATATTCAAAATAACCTCGTTCATAAAGGATATATATCTAAAAAGCATTGAAATCTTTCAAAGAAAGATAAAATATCTTGATATATAATTGTTTCAGTATTGCTAACTCAATACTAAACAGATTAACTTAGCAACATTTAGCAAGTTATTAATCTTTACCAAGATGATAATATATAATTTAACCAATTGTTGAATGGGAATTATTACAGAAAATCAGCTGTATATTCCAGTTACAATATGCTTGATGACACAGATCTTTCAGAGATTAAAGATATGTCGCTAAAATTGAAAACTATCAAGGAAGGAACAAGAAAAACGACACTTCTTTTTAATGATTTAAATTTGTGTGCTGAAGATTTCCATATGCTTCCCAACAGAAAACGAAAAAATATTAATTTTTTACCAGATGTGTCAGCCAGTTACAAGCACAATGGAGATCCAATATAGCTTAGCACTAAATTTATATAATCGATAAATATATAACCTAGTTACAATTCGTGAATGTCTTCATGTGTATCTGTTTCGTATTCTTTTTCAAATAAAATAATATAAATGATTTTCTTAAATACAATAATTTAAACACAAGTCTTTATCTGTGTCCCAATCCCAATTCTGTATATACAGTTTTATTTGGCCCGACATTAGCAATTAATGCTTTCAACATAATTATTCTTGGCATTCTTTTCATATATTTTACAGTTTAAAAAATTACAATTTGTTAGCCATTAAATCGCAATTTCATCTTAGGTTAATAGACCAAGATTGTATATAACTAATCTCGATTTAAGTAATCTTGTTACCAAACATAAGCATTGCTGGTCTGTCATTTTGAATATCTTAGAGGATTTAGAATAATTTGTTGATTTTTTTAGTTTAAAAATTTTACTAAAATAAACAAGATAATGAGAGATGCAAGAGATAAAGGATTGATATACTAAAGAAGAAGAAAATTTAGAATATACAGTTTATCAAATAATTTAGATATACTGAGCCAAGTAGAAGACTGAAAAAGGAATTGTTAAATTTATCTCTTTTAGAAAAGATTTAGTTGCATTATTATTACAATGACATAATAAAAACTGCATTATATCATAATCCAATAACGATCCATTGTATCCAAGAAGATAATTGAAATCAACAAGAAAAATGATATTTACAAACAAGTGAATCAAAAATGATAGACTGACATTGACACATCTGTGATTTTTAATTTATAGACATCAGACTCTTTGTAAATAAGTGTTTAGGTTGGTTGTTATAATAATACTAGGTTTTTAATAGAAATGTTTACATTTTTCTTCAGCAAATTATTTTTTAGAAAAAATCATAAAATTAATGTTTGGTGAGGAAGGAAAAAAAATGATGTCATGTTCATATTAATATATTTTAATGTTTTTTAATTGATCAAATCTCAAAAATGATTGATAAAATTGACATGACAGCACCAGAATAATATATCACATTTCAAGAACTTAAACTGTAAAGGCAGCCAATGAAGTAAAAAATAATTTGGATCTTTAATTCGGTTTAGTTAAACAGTCTTGATGATGAATTTAATAATTGATTAATAGAATTTTAGCTTGATTACAATTTTTAACAAGATCTGAGAATTTTTGACAGAATATAACAAGTTCTTTACTGAATGATTGGGCGTAGACAGGCTTTGAGAAAAGATAAATCAGGTATTCTGATTATTATTTTTAATTCCTAAATTTCTAAATTTGTTAAGTAATAATCCGATTTGTAATAAATTTCGGCTTTAAGATCATTAAATTAAAGCTTCTTGCTCTTTTTCTTTAATTCCTCATGTTTAAACATTAATAATTTAAAATACTATTTTGACAGAAGCTAGAAAAATTAAGGAGAAATTAAAAATTAAACCGCCTAGAAGCACGTCAAACTACTCACTTCTTCTTTTCTAGGCGTCGCAGTTCATAACAGAACAGGATCTGTCTAAATCTTTAATTTTTACAAATTTATTTTTAATTTCATGAACAATCACAATTTTATTTAACCAAATTTTTTTATTTTTTTTTCAGAGAAATCATGTTTGAGATTTAAATATTAGAGTTATTTTCAAAGGTGATCAATATCTCTTACGAGCTAATTATGAATCGAGTTGCCTCCTTTATTATTTTTTTGCTTGATTTAATTTATCTTGTTTCTGTAACCAACTTTTTTGAATAATCTTGGATTTTAAAATTTTATAAGGAAATGCTATAATTACTGTGATCTGATTGTTTTAAATAAAAGATTTTTGGTCTTTAATAATAATTGTTATAGTTATTGTGATCTTACTTTTTTAAATAAATCATTTTTGGTCTTTAATAATAATTTGTCAAAGTCTTCTTGATTATCTGTCTCTTTCAATTCGAATTTAAAATTTTTTGGTCGATTTACTTCAAAATTTTCAACGAAAAGAAAAGCTCTTTAAAATGCTTGTTTATACAAGAATCTTCCGCATCCACATTTCACTTCTTGAGATTCAAGTTAATTTTAATAAATCATTTAATTAAATAAAACCGGGATACGTCCAATCAGGCTGAATTCAAACTGATTAAAATTAATTAAAATCATATTTTTAAATTAATGTGAACAAAATTTGTGAGATGGTTTATCGAATCAATTAAGTGAAAGATCAATCAAATTTCATAATAACAGATCTAAATTAATCCGGAAAATATCTGTCACAATGAATGTTGTTACGAACAAAGAACTCTTCAACAAGGGAAAGAGGATGATCCAGGAATTAAATGAATACGGGATCAAATACAAGTTATTTGAGAAGAGAAAACGTACAAAAAAACATCATTGGATAGATAATTATGAAAATCTAAAGCAGGTCGATTACCGTCCAAGTATATCTGCGATAGATGATATACTGAATAAGGTTGGAAACATCAATCAAATTAATTTCATGTCTACTTCCGAAAATAATAATAAAATTAATTTAAAAATTAATGAAATTTTATTATTTAATCAATCGAATATTACCCCCCAGAGAATGAACAACAAGCTTAGCTACCATGGAGCATTAAATTGTAATTGTGCTTGTAGAAATCTAGAAACTTTTAACTTCGCGAAGAAAATTCTAAGTTTTTCAAATGAAAATCATTTTACAATTAAAAAAACGAAAAATTTTTACAAAATAAATGATGAAACAAATTATTCTATGATATTAGGAGGGAACAATGAAATTGGTCGAAGGAGGACAATACCCAACCTCGAGTCTATCGTTCCGACAAAGAGCACACTAAAGAGGCATCAAAATTCACCCATTAAATCCACAGTTCTTCGTTTTATGAAGGACAATTTTCTGAGTTTCTTCACATTCATAGATCAAATAAATACCAATGACACATCAAACAAAATCATAAAAGCCATGCTAACCAAGTACATGAGTTCATCAACCATCAATCTTGAGGCTGTTGACCTTCTGAGAAATTTATGCTGTTTCACCCCGAAGATTCTCCTAATGGCATATATATTACTAGAGAGATCTTCAAAATCTATGTGCTTTAACTCATTCAATAATCTTAAGAATGTCTTCTTCGTAAGCTGTATTATTTGTATTAAATTGCAATCAGATATACACCTCAATAATATAAACTTAGCACAGAACAGTAATATAACAGAAACAGAAATAAACTACCTCGAAAGTGCGTTAATATATAATATAGATTATAACATGAACTGTCACAGTCAACGACTTTAGGACTTCATTTATTGAAATATTAAATCTAAATAATAAATTATATTAACCCGAAAATTTTCTAAGACCAATATTTACTGTTTCGATTTTTCGAATTTTGATGGATTTTTAATCATTTATTTGGTTCGAATTAACTGAATATTTGTTTAAACGGGAAAATAGCTTGTATCCTCTGATTACGAATTATTCTTATTAAAAGTTTGAATTTGACGGATCTTACTTTGCTCTTTCAATTCGGATTTTTTGAATTCGACAATTTATATCTTTTGATTAAAATCATTTAATTAAAACTTACCTAGGCAGCCAGCTTTGACTAGGCAGATACATCTTGATTTTTAATACTTTTAACAGTGCTATTATTTTTAATTATTTTCGCGTATTCCAATGACTATTTATTTATTGAAACACTAACAATGTCATTACCAAAAACAATTATTTTAAAATAGTGTTTCATATGATAACTAAAAGACTATTTATATGGTAACTAAGTTAATTTCACAACATTTTATTGAATTTTGATAAAAAAGAATCTTTTTTATGAAGTCGCTTTCTTAGATTTATTTTTAATATCCGTACATCTAAATATTTTATTTTCTTTATTATATTAATCCATTAATAATGTATATTTATGGGATACCATTCTTTGAATATTATTACTATTTAAAGACTGTTTGGTGTGATGATTATTCCTTGCTTAATTTTTAAGTGATTTGAAAGATTTGTCTCTAATCATTTTCCTATCTTGTCTTATTTTATTTGATTGAAATAAATATTACTATTGGAATAAAGTCA
>JAWNLH010000949.1:0-36105 GCA_035042485.1 Drosophila cyrtoloma
TGCACGTTATAGACCTGAAATCTCCTCCGTTTTGTGATTCTCCTTTGGGAATAAGATATGTGAACCATTTATATAACCAATCAACTTCATTTTTAGAATTTACGCAGATGCCTTTAATTATCTCATATAGACTTTCATGATGAGGTGTCAATTTCTTTATGAATAAATTATATACTTTTAGACCAGCAGCCTTCTAATTTGGAAGAAAGCTGATGATCTTCTGGAACTCTTCAAAGGAGGGGAAGTTGTCAAAATCCCTATCTCCATCTACATGTTCTCTTAGATAATCAGAAAATTGATTTTGGTTTCTCTTAGTCACTGACTTGATCCATATATTAGACCAATAGTCTTTGACTTCAAGAACTGAGACATTGCTTTCCTTTACAACCTCCCCAGATAAACTTCTATATAATTGTCTTCTATATAGTTCAAAGGATCAGTTTGCTTTGGAGAAGTCTTTTCTCTTCTCATGCATTTCCTTTATTAATAAATGCCCTTATTTATTCAAAGCAAAGTACGTTAGACATCGAGGCATAATAACTGTGTCAAGGATAACAAATGCTTACAATCGGATTATGGAATGTAAGTTTTGTTATTCACATCGAATTGTGATTGATTATACTTATCATTTTAGAGTAATACGTGGGTGACACTAATAAAAAAGTGGATTTAGGATTTGTTCTAAGACCTGGCAGGAGGTTAAATTTCCTTCCGAAAGATACAGATGTTTCTCGTTTTTTATTTATCATAATCTATAGGAAGCTTCCCATACAAAATATTAAATTTAAAATCTGAAAGCGAAAGCAAATTTAATAAATCAGGTTTCTTGAAAATACTTTTTCTCGTCTTGACAGAATAATCCAACGAAATGTCTTTGTGATTTTATAAACTATCAATCAATAATATAAGAAGTGAGAGTTTTAATAATCAGCAACAATTTAATAATAAAGCAGTTACAATTTTAATAATAAAAGATTTGACATCAAATTATATTAAACTTGGTTAGTCACCACAATACACCCTTCCTGGGTCTACACTTCGTCAATATATCCTTATATGGCGTACCCAAGTATATTTTCTCTTTGTTAATTCCCTTTTCTACCTCTTTAATTTCTATTTCATCATTAACGAACTTTCTAACTAACCCAAGAATCTTCAATTCTTCCACGAAAGCTTCTGGAATATGGTTCTGAACTCCACAAACTCCTTCATAAATCTGATTGAACAGTTCAAAGTGTCTCGTCTGTAGTAGATATTTCATCCAAATTATCAGGTACTTTATTTTCAATAAGAAGTTCAAATTCGCAGCGTCTAAAATACTTAGAAAATCAAAAAAGCCTTTCTTTCCTTCTTTTAATGAGATGTTAATCCCTTCGTCAAACAAGGATTCATCCTTGGTGACTATCTTAAAGATTCTTAGTCTATCGACAAAACCTGAATTGAGTATTTCTTTATAAATATAACAGTTGTAATCATCCAAGGCGTAGAGGCCTAGAATGAAATAATTAAAAAAGGCATCTTTAGAAAGAGATAACAGTGTATTTTTGATGAAATCTTTGGGAATGAGATCCTTGAAGAATAGAAAATAAAATACAATGAATGGAACTGTCAAGTCCATAATTAGAGCTTTGACCTGAGAGATCAAATATTCCTTAAAATAAATGATACGAAACAGCAGGTCTGCTATTTCGAATTGGGAATTGAAATTCTTGTTTACAAATAGATGCCTCTTCTGTGGAAACTCCTTGTAGAACAGAAACTTAAGTTTTATGTTCTCAAAAACGATTTTCTGATCGTTTAGCATCGCAAAAATCATCTCTTCTATTTCATTTGATTCTTCCTGAGCTATTTTAGTGTAAGTCTCGTGTAACTGTAAAGTGTTCGGATTCAGCAACGCTAACGATTTAAATGTCTCCAACTTTAAAGTTATAAAAGACTCTAAGGGAGTGATGTGTTTGAAAATGACCTTTCTCTTAATTTTCAATAAAAAATTCAATTCTTTCGAGAATTCCGGATGAAGTTTCATGAAATTTTCCATGGTTGAAAAATCAAAGGTAATTTAATACTGGGAATTTCAAATAGAAAGTAAGGGGAAAAGGAAGTGCACCAATAAAATGGAAAGACATTCAAATTGACTCATTTAAAATAGATCAAGTAATTATAACGGTAATACATTATTAAAGAAGCACTTTAATTAAAAAATTCAAATCTATTAGCAAAACTAAGTAAAATTATCATTAAAATACCTGATTAGTCCAATGAAGTAAAGGTAAAACATTTATGATGGATTTGTAGACCTTACAAATATGTCATTCTCTCACAAATGAATGTGAAAAGGTTGAGATCTGTATGGTGGATTTGTAGACCTTACAAATATGTCATTCTCTCAGAAATGAATGTTAAAAGGTTGAGTTGTATTTAATTGTATTCGTAAATTAAAAATTAAGACCCAAAATCTTTCAGTGAATTCTGAGACAGATGATGGGAATTGACCTTTTTAATTAAATTTGTCGCAGTTTTCCCTTGGAAATATTTTAGAGCGAAATCAAAGGATATTATAGTTAAAAGAGTTGAGAATTTTCATTCAATTATTCCTATTATAAATAACTGAAATTGAATTGCTCTGAAGGATTCTTCTAAATACCTTAATTGGCACTATAATTTGGGATTGAAGGCTAGATTCCAAAATTTTCATTGGCATTTCTCCTCTTTAACCTCCAAGTGATCAGAGTATAAATTATATTCAATTGTTTTGTATCCAACCCTCTTTTGATCGTTGTAATATTTCATTCCAGTTATCTTTATTAAATAAATGTTTTATCCTTGACCCATGGGAATCATAGAATTTCTCGCATCAATAAAAACTCTGCAAAATTTTTATGATAACAGAATTTTTTGCGTTGCCCTTTTCAGATTACTCGATTCTGAAACTTCCCTGATTTTTACTTTGATGGGCAATAACATATCCCTTAAAGCTCTTAAAGAATCATTTAGCAAAACACAGTCAACAAAATCTTTGAAAGACATTCTAAACACATTGGTTTCTTTGAATCTTATCAAAAGATCAAATGGGTATTTAATTCTGAATGATAAATTCAGGCAAACGCTACTTAACGGATTTTGTGAAAGTCTTGATTCGGTGTTTATTAATAAAGCTTTATGTCTTGATATTGATGAGATTTGTAACCTGAAATTTAAGGCTATTTTAGAATCAATCATAAACTTTAAGGTCATAAAGCGAGTAACTGATATTTTAATGTTTAGCGGACTAATTACAACATCGGGACATATCACGAATCAGGGGTTTGAGTTTTTATTGATGAGTAAAACAGATCAATTATGGCATTTAATTGTCCAATCGCTAAAATATTTCCACGATGACAGTTTGATCTTTCAGTTGATGGAGCTGATTTTAAAAAAAAAATTTCAAGAGTGCGAAACACAGACATTTAACCTTAAATGGCTTATATTTTTAGATTCAATCGGGATTTTATTCATTAAAGAGCAATCTGAGTCACGATTAAGCATTGTTGTTAATAGTGCTGTTTTATTTGAAACACCTAATTCTAGCCAAATCAATAAGTACCTTATCCTTGAAACTAATTTTAAGATCTACGCATTCGCTACTCAGTCTTATGAGAAAAGCATTTTGTTTTTGTTTTGCAAGACAGAAACTGTCTTTCCAAATATGATCTAAGCCGTTTTGGATGAAGGTTGTGTGATTGCTGCCTTCAGTAAGGGAATAACGGGAGATCAAATAATAAAATATTTGCAGGATCACAGTTCCACAGTGCCGAAGAATGTTATAAACCAAATATTAATCTGGGAAAGAAAGCTGAATAGAATAAAGACGTATGAAGGGTATCTTTATCATGACTTCCTACATTTTAGTGATTATCAAAAGGTTCATAAATTATTAGAAACGAGAAATTCATTAATATTTAAAGATGAAGACAAGAGAATGTTGATAGGCAAGGAAGGAACACATGAAGAGGTCAAGGACCTGTTAAAAAATCTTCAGTAGAGAAGGAATAGGGATCTATTAAAATAAATTGTAACATGATTTATTTGTCAAAAATTAATATATTAATAAAAATAGCCAGTGAATCTATAATGACACAAAATGCAAAAGATTTATCAAATTTAAAAAATCATTGCATTCTTCTTTCAACAACTTGTTGAACCCAAGCACATATGTATTAAATGAAATATTACATTCAAGCCTAAATATATTACTAGAATATTTTATATTAATACGAAATGTGTAAATCTTTAAGCTCAAATATTACCTTTACTGTGAAAATAAGATAAAATTTAATCAATTTAAATTCTTTCTTATTGTCTAATACTAAATTTCATTCAATCGATATGCCAAGTTATTTAAATTAGAATTTTCAATAGTAATTAAGGAAATTTATTTAGTTTAACGAAATCTTAATTGATAATAAATATCGTTTTAATTAAAATAGAGAATTGAAAAAAATTGTAACTATTGAGAATTTTTATAAAAAATGTTCTCTGCGAGGATCGAACTCGCCTCCTCCCGCGTGTTAGGCGGACGTGATAACCACTACACCAAGAGAACTTGGAAGGCGAGTGTTTATTAATTATAATACGAAATTGCTTAACGACTACATTGATTCGAATCATTTTTTTTTTAGCATTTTGTAATGCCGTTTAAAATTATTACATATATGTCGTTAAGAACTCTCTTAAACAGGCAATCATAATTTTTTATTTAATATATGTTCGGAATCATCCTTCAACATTTAGGTGTCATTAACCTCAATCATATATATCATTCTAGTCAACTTATTAAAAATTGATATTTAATTTAAAAAGCAATTAATTGATCGCTGAGTCAAAATCCTATTAATTGCATTCTGAAAGTGCAATAACTAATTTATACATATTGTTGATCAACTTTATTTGACATTACTCCTTACTAAGGTGATTGTTATCCCTGAATTTACAATATTGATTATTATTTTGCATTGGTGATTTCTTCCTTTCTGAATTCACGACTTTGTATTTCTGCACCAATGATCGATTTGACTTGACTTTTACCCCTTTTCCTATCACCTGTCAAACTTTCATCTATTGAATATTTTCAAAAAAGGTTAAATACAGAAAAATCAAAGTTCCCATGGGTAATCACTTAGTAGCTTATTGTTTGGTATGGGGTCTCTTTGCAATGAACGTCCTTCTGATTATTTATATAGTATATATTGTCATGAAGCATTATAAATTAAGAAAATCCAGTCACACTTTTAGAAAGAACCTGGAAGATGGTACGGAAGAGGATAAAGACGGCTATGTTTGTTTAGAAGAGCATCAAGACTTCGTTGTATATAAAGAAACGGTCTTTGCCAAGACATTGTTTGAGAACATTGGAAAGAAGAAGGTAGATCCGACTGCAAACCATGGGTTCGCGGCTGTTTTGGCAGAAAATTATAATTTATCAAAGGAGAAATATGTCAAGAAGCTTATATTATCAATCTTGGTACTGTTTTAAGTAAAATACAGAACAGCTTGAACGACGATGAATTAATCAAAATAGGGTTGTCCATACAAAAGATCTTTTTAGAAAATGATGACTTTAAGCACTTTAGTACTTCTGATTGGATTAAAGCTGTTAGGTACATGAATTCATACTTTACATACCACTTTTGCCTTGAAGAACCTTCAGGCTATGAAATGTTTGAATATTCAAGACCACAGCATAACTATATTGTTAAGGAATAAATATGTTAGATTTATAAATATCTTAATTTTAAATGCCTTTTTTATTTATATGGATAAATTAGGTTCATATGCAATAAAAAAAATGTAATTTATTTTCACTATATTTTTATAGCTAGTAAGTGATCGATGAAAACCTTATTGTCAAACAGGTTGCTAAAAACTCCACCCACGAGGGATGGAGGAAACTTGACCCAGGCCAAGAAAGATCAGAAAAACACTCAACGGATCCCTCTAAATTCAGGACTAATCCCTATCATATCTTGATGGGCTTCGATAACTAGGAGCAACATATATGTTTTATACCCAAAGTGGAATGGCTTTATGTCCATATACATACCCTTTCTTAAACCACCTGGCATTTTGAATCCAAACACCACACAGGACTCCTATGTGTCGTAAACATTACACCTCTACCTCCTAAGTAGTGGTTGCAGACTTCCTTATTTTTCAAATTCATAACTGTAGCCTTTTCGTGGCTGCCCAGATAAGTAGCACACTTATGTGTGTGAAACTAATAACAGTTTATATCAGAACGTCACGTCACAGCAGACTCATAAAAAGAAGACCCCCGAAAAAAGAGGAGGTAGGGCCGGATGATTGCATGCGTGTGTGCGTGTGGAGCGGCATGTATAAAAAAGGGCTTGCCCGAAGCTCGAAAGATTGGGCTTAGGATTTGTTCCAAGTGCCCAGGACCTCGGCAGGAGGTTTAAATTTTCCTCCTATAGAGGCACAGGCGCTTCTAGTTGAATAAATTTCGTTTTTTTTTTTCAAATTCATAAAAATTTTCACATGGAGTTAAAAAAGAGATTGCCAATCTTTCAATGGAAACACCAAGTTTCAGCACTATAAAGTGTTTATTATACCGCAAGACAATATGAAGACGCTTTCCTTTCTTGTTCTAGTTTAAAGTCATCTCGGATCAGTTGATTTGGACCAATATTCTTTATTGTTATTGCTCTTTTTTCAATCTTATTGAGGTTCATATGCAATAATTTTTATTACAAGATGTAGATATTAAAATTAATAGCTTAAAATTTTACGAACAATAAATAAAATCGACTACAATCCAATAGGACTTTGGTTAGACAGTTTAGGCAATCCTGATCCAAATTTATGGGCAAATTAATTTCAAATACAAAGCTTCAACACCCAAGGTCACAACCCTCTTGCAAAAAACGTCAGGTAAACAACAGAGCAATTACAAGGTTTGTCACACATATTTAGAGTTCAAAGAATTCTAAGATGGGAATTCTTATTTCAGGTATGTAAAGTCAATAAATTCATACATTTATTTACTAATTAAGTAGTGTTTTAAGGTGATCAATGGAATACACGAAATGGCAAGCATGCTTGATAAAATCTTATTCTATAGAAATTGTATTTCATTAAAGAACATTTAATTTAAGGTATCTTTTTTCTTTAACATATAACAATAGACTACTTCCAGATATCATCTTATAAACCAAATTCAAGTGAGACTGAATCCCGCATGTAAGATTTTGAATGCTGCAGAACATATGGATTTTAAATTGCTTAGCGTGAAGATCTCATCATAAATTAGGAGTTTATAGTTTAATTATCATTATGTGGCTTCCAGTCCATCTAACCTTACAGACAGACCTCACAAAGATCCTTCATTTGTGACTTTTTGTTGTTAAGTGATATGAGTGGGCCTTGAATTCTGTTTAAAATAGATGTATATAATCAAGGCTTCTTTAAAATCACAATTTCTTCATCGTTGAAGAATTTAAGATTGAATTGGGGAGTATGCACAATGCAAGGGCTATCATCCTTTCCAAAACTAAACTTTGTTTAATATGTCTGCTACACCGAAGGCAAACATGATAATGTAAAGATACTAATTTGTACTTAGCAAGCTAGAAAAAGATCAATGAATCTATTTAATAAATATAATCTTCACCTAATGAATATCTGTATTTGGCAATGATGAAACACACACTTTGACCAGAACTATATGATAGAAGAAAATGATAGACTTAGCGCAGAAACCACAAATTCAACAGTCATTTGTGTAGGATACACCGTCAGCTACTAATAACATCCAGCTTTTAGACCAAATTAAAAAGCTCATCCGCGTGCAAACTATAATTTCTCTCGAGCATCTAATATCTATTATATATGGAATCTTTGGCACGTCTTACGATTAATCAATATCTAGGTCATTACAATTCTGTTCTGCGACTGAGTTATCTAGAACCTTAAACCAAAGATGCTTATGAAAAGGTTGTAGGAATCACCAGAAATTCTATCATACAGTGTAGAGCATCTGTATTGTATCTATAATAAGATGTTATCAAGATTTTGAATGGCTATCATATGGCTTCAATTATGTAGATATAGCAACCTTGAGGAATTTCGAAGAAATCTGGGACTACCCCGGTTGCTTTGAATAGAGTTAATTACCGAATGGATCTTCATCTGTTAAAATCTCTGAATGGAGAAAACTCCGCCAGGCATAAAAGAAAAAAGACACCTTATGTATATATCTCAAGACATTATCCTATAAGCATTCTAGTTTGACGTCTTCCCGGTACTTGAAGCTTTTTAATAATCTTCATTACTAATATTTCATTATTAATTCGATAATCATTAAATTTATAAAACAGGTTAGAAAATATTTTAAAACAATTAATTAGCATGTTCAAAGAATATTATGGTGTCCACATATATTGACTTATATTAACAGAATTCTAGAAATTCTATTTATTCATCAATCCGATTTAATAAATACTTCTTTGCAAAATGGTTAATTACTTCTAGTTACTATGAACCTTCGATATTCATTTCGATTCAGGTTTAAGAATTCAATGGTTGTATCCTCTATTTGCTTTGTAATTAGCTGTCTTAGTAATTCAAAGAATAGTGTAATCAATGATTATTCTAATTCAAAGTAATTAATATGGTTGCTTGTAACTAAAGGTCTTTTTTCAGTTTTATTAGTGATGCTGTTTCACAGTTAAAAACTGTAAGATGCTATATAAATCGAATAAAAGCTACTAACCATTGAAAAATATTGTCTTTACTGTTTATAATACATTAATAATAAATAGGCAAACCAACCCTAGAAAATTGGCAGGTTGCTTACTCAAATTAATAAGATGACAGGAATACTGAATATTTTCAGAGAGTCTACCTTAAAAATGTAACAGGTATAATCTTTTTATTGATATTCGCCTTGAAACTAGCTATCTATTAATGAGTATTTTGTGTTTGTGAATAAATTTAATTAAATCCACGGGACCCTGAAAATGAATAATTATTCAAGGAACAAACATTCATTAGTTAATTTTTGTAAATTCATCTTATTCACTTTCTGTATTCTCTACATCTTTGGTATTTTGAGGAATAGAAATATTGACGGAATTGAAACAACTTACTCCAATCACAAATACCTTTTTTTCACAACCATTAGCTGTTATTTGACAATTATCACATGTACCTATGGATTTTTGTACAGGATTTTCAATCTAAACTATCCGATATACAATGCCCTACTGCAAATAGCCTTGGCTAGTGAATTTACCACCACTATTGTCTTCTGGGGTCTATTTTTCTATGATAAATCATTGATCGTTAGTAAGATCTCACTTATACCTGGATTTGAAACGTATTTAATTGAAAATTTATCTTCTCATCTATTCCCATTCATTTTATTGATCTTAGAACAGCTTGACGTTAAGATCGTTGTAAACCGAATAATTGATTTGATTATACTTTCTATGGTTATAGTGTATTATTTTGTAACCAAAGCCTATGCCCATCACCTAGGTTCTTACTTGTATTCATTTCTCGATATAATTACAGAACCTTATAGAATATTATTTTTTGCCTCTGTTTTTGCCTGCATTTTAATTTCAAATCGGCTCTATATATCAATCAAATACAGGTATTTTAGTTCTTTAGAAGACAAAATTTACCCTGAATAATTAAATCAAACTGTTTGTGCTTTACTTTTTATTATACTTGAAAAAATCAAAATTATATTTATTGCTTAAAGGCAACCATCAAAATCAGCAAATAACAACTCGTTGATCAGTTTTATTAAAGATTGTCATTTTCACGATAAGAAGAAATTATTTGAAATTAAACAATGAAACCATAGTTTATAACATTAGGTTTGAATATTATTAGAAATTATCTAGAAAACTTCTTTTAGATTTTAAATGTTGAATTCATATCCATCCTTTGACAGCCTGGACATCAGCTTATATTTGTATCTTCAAATGGATTCATTGAATAATCTGCTAACCTGTATATTGAATTTTGATACATTGTAAAGAATCATTTACGACAATATTAATTACAAGAAAATCAGACATATTAATTCCATTTATAATTTTTGCTTCTTATACTAAATTCGGATGATAGGCTTACTTATTAAAAAGAACTCCAACATTGAAGGTATCAATCACATTTTACACGTAAACTCGGCATCCTACAAAGATAGGTTTTAATTACTTGAGACAAGATGAAGAATATTTTAGCTGCTTTCCTATTCAAAACATTATTCAACCTTGCAGTCCATTTAACTTAATATACATTCCTGTCAAATGACTTTTTTTGACCTGTAATTTTGTATTGAAGTCATAACTGTTCTACCTTATTTTATATGCTTTTTACGAGTCATCTCAAATTTCTTCCCTATTCAGGATTCGAACCCGCACACAAATAAAATTAGTTAGTTTACTACACTACTTCACACCACTGCACCAAGGATGCATTGAATTGTTCTTGTACTCAGAAATTCTATAGATTCAAGTTATATTTACTAAACAGAGAACAAATAATCAATATTAAATTATAAAGAATAAGAATAATTAATTTAATAAATACTTTTAGGAATGCTATGCGAGTAAGCTCACCACATCCACTTGATCTTTGACACGGATCAATTCCCTATGATTTCTTTTTCTTGCCAAACTCTATAAAGTCTTCATCCTTTTTGGCAGCCAATTCTATTTCTTCTTTCAAATAATTCAAGCTAATATCAATGCCATTACTCTTCACTTTCAATATCCCATATTCTTGCAGTTCCTCGACAACAAACCTGAAAGCGAAAAAATCTAATTTCTCATAATTCCTGTAAACACAAAAATTTCGAAGAGAAATGAACCAGTCTTGGACATTTAAGGTTCCTTCAATATTCAGGTACATAGCCATTTTGTGATAGAAACTCATTGTTGTAAAATACCTTTCAAGCAAGGAAACATTCTGAGTTTTTAAAAATTCGTTAGTTTCATTGATATTTTTATTTCCAATTTTCCCAACAATCTCCTTGATTTTCCTGATATCCCCACTTGTACTGGCTATCCTCTTTGCTACCAGCGTCAAAGACTGCATATTAACACTCTGACTGTTTTTAAATACCTCTACAAGTTGACTTGAGGTGTAAGGTTTAAACTCTAACCTGTTTTTCCCAACTCTACTCTCAACCTTAGATGATAGTATTTTAAGTGTATTTGAAATTGCAATTAAAAATATTCTGCAGTTTTCATGAAATGGCATTTCAAATAAATTGTATAAATAAATTTCATTCTTTGTAATTAAAAGGTCAATTTCATCTACAATTAAATAATGAAATTCATTGCAATTAGCAAAGTGAAATCTTAAGGAATGAAGATTTGGAGAGATATTATACACAGAATTTCTATTTAAAGATTTACATTTAAGGCCATTTGCTATTTCACTGTAAATGTGTGCTTTAGATTTGATTCTAGCACAATTCACATACAGGAAGGGTAAGCTTAGATCTTTAAAAAGTTTCAAGACAGTAAATGTCTTTCCAGTGCCTGGCATCCCTGTGATATAAAGGACAGAACTGCTTCCTGTTTGAACAAAATATAACATTTGATTTTTAAGTTCAGAATATTCCTTCTCTCTTCCTATTATGGAGTCAGGAGAAGCAAGCTTGGTAGATTTATGATTAGGAGAGGTTGGTATAAGAATGGAGATGCTTGGTCTGGTTTTGGGAAGAACAGCTACTTTCTTTGGTAGAATTCTTTGTCGTGTCTTTTTCCTTTTTGTTTCACTTTTATTGATTACTGTCTTCTTTTGCTTTACTTCTTTAACATTATCCTTTGGATCCAGATTTCCAAGCCCAACCATCTTTTTGTCAATCTCTTCCTTGTCTTTCATTTTCTTTTTGGCAATCTCTTCCTTGCCTTTCATTTTCTTTTTGATAGTTTCTTCCTTGCCTCTCATTTTCTTTCCAACTTCATTTTTGGCAATCTCTTCCTTGCCTTTCATTTTCTTTCCAACTTCATTTTTGGCAATCTCTTCCTTGCCTTTCACTTTCTTTTTGATAGTTTCTTCCTTGCCTCTCATTTTCTTTTTGATAGCTTCTTCCTTGCCTTTAATTTTTTTGACTGGGGCGTCTTCTTGTTTCGTCTTCAATAAATCTTTTCTCAGCAGAGGAACTCTCGTAGGCACTGCCTTTTCTTCTGGAATACTCAAGCTTGGTTGTCCTTTAGCCATTTGGCTGTTTTTCAACTTTCTTTTTTGATTCATCCTCGGTCTAAAAGAAGTCATGGATTTACAAATAATCAGATTAAGCAGTGCGTTCAACACTGCCAATTTGTAATATTTCTTTAAATCGACATAGCTCATCGTTTATCTTTGTTTAGGAATTAAGAATCAAAATGAAACATTATTAAATAAAATCTAAGTGTTTAACTGTTTATTTAAAATAATGCTGTATTAAGAATATTGACTTGTTGTAATTCTTGTCTCTTTCCATCACATAGAAAAAGTCTTTCATGCAAATTATTCTCATTTTCATTTTGTTTTCAAACCCTTTTTCGTCAAAGGGTGCGTAGATAGGAATTAGTTTAGAACTTTCTTCGCTGGACTTAACCCCGTCTCCCATCATCCAACTCTTTTGTTCTATTCCCATAGCTGCCATGGCAACATTGCTGCTTTGTCTTTTCTTTATAACAAGATCTTCCCTTTCTTGAATAGCCTTTTTCTTTTTTGGATCGTCATCCTTCTTAACCATTAACTTCTCAAGCTTTCCCTTCTCTAGCTCGTTCAAGTACCACAGCTGCTTGGATATCTCATTGGTTATTCTAAAATTGTATTCACTCAGGTCTGTCTCGATCCTCTTCTTACTTACCTCATCCAGTCTCTCTACTAATTCTATGACCTTCCTTTTCATTATCTGGAATATTAAATAAATACCTTCCGTTGTTATCGTTATATTCTTCTGTCCACAGATCTTGTAAATAAAAGAAGTGAACAGTCTTGGATTGAACAAGCTTTCTATTTTCATAGCCCTGTCTTCAATGAACTCGTGGGAGTTGTAACTAATACTCGTCTCTGCTTGCTTGGTTATAATGTCTGCCTCTTCCTTTAAGTCTATTCCAAGATACTGCATTACATCTTCAATGTGCTCGGTTTTGATTTCTTCCTTCTCAAGTACCGTTGTAGATGCTTCTTTTACTGGGTTTTCTTCTTCCGATTGTAATATAAATTGTATTTCCTCTTCAGTTAGAACTTTTCTGCAAATTACAAAAAAGTCGTTAACCGTTATTTCTTTTTTGTAAGCTGCATGGTAAGCTTTTTCAATTGTTAATCTTTTTGTCTCTGGCAGTTTGTTGAAATTTTCTGTATTCATGGGCAAGAATGTTATTCAAGTGTGTAATGCACAACTATGGAAGGGAAAGAGGTTAAGTTGTAATTCTAGCAAGTATACAGTGTTATAAATAATTATGAGAGATTATAGAGCTAGTCGGTATACTATAATGTTATTAGATCGGATTTTAATTAAAACCTGTCATTAAGGTTCATCTTATTAATCAAGGGCTATCTAACAGCTAAGCCAAATTTACAAGCGATGTTATTCAGTTCAAATACATAGCTTTTCATTGTCTTTTTAAATATTTTGCTCTTATTAAATCTTCGGTATTGATTTTAACAGAGGAAATTGCTGAATCTACAATGATTTGAATCAAAATTTGTTAATAATAAATTTGAGTGATTTCAAGACTTAAAAACCTAAAATTACTGATTTAGATTTATTTAAATGAGAATTCATTATCCTGATCATACATTGGGACGGATTATTTATAATATGATCGAAATCTATTAATCTTCTGTCTATCTTGAATCATTCCATTGATGAGTTTCCTAACTATTATAGAACTTATGACTATCATATAAGAATTCATCTACAAATATTAGATCTGTGTTCTTATGAATTAAATAATTGGATTGTTGAAGTTGTTACATTCAACTAGTATGAATGCGCTTAGATATTTACCCTTTTAATATGTTAAATAATTAATAAATGAATCTTCCTTAGGTAATTACAATGGAAAATACAGCCAAACAAGCACTTTACCCTTTTAATATGTAAAATAATTAATAAATGGATCTTCTTAAGGTAATTACAATGGAAAATACATCTAAAAATGTAATTTACCCCTTTATATTATCAATAAGAAACAGTAGAATCCTTATTGCGAGGTGGATAACTAAAGACTCCATAGGTTTGACACACCTTAATCATCCAAGATTTTATAACTGAACGCAATCTTAACTTAGTAAGATCAACGACATTATAAGTATGCCTTAGATGTAGTGACTGAACACCTGTTTTACAGACAATTGCTAGGCTTCCTACTATTTATAACTTATAAAAATTTTCAAGGAAAGAAAAAGTAATTTATTTTCACTATATTGCTATAGCTAATGAGTGATCGATGAACACCTTATTGTCAAACAGGTTGCTAAAAACTCCACACACAAGGGATGGAGGAAACTTGGTCCAGGCAAGATCGGAAAAACACTCAACGTATCACTCTAAATTCAGGACTAAGCCCAGTCATACCCTGGTAGTCTTCGATAACCAGGTGCAACATATATGTTTTATACCCAAAGTGGAATGGCTTTGTGTCCATATATAAACACTTTCTTGAACCACCCGGCATTTTGAAACCAAACGCTACACAGGACACCAATGTGTCGTAAACATTACACCTCTACCTCCTACATCAGACATGCTTTACGGATAACTGCTGTCTTCCTTATTTTTCAAATTCATAAAACTTTTCACAAGAAGTTAAGAAAGAGATTGCCAATCACCTAATGGAAACGCCAAGTTTCATCACTATAAAGTGTTTATTATACCACAAGACAATATGAAGACGCTTTCCTTTCTTGCTCCAATTTAAAGTCATCTCGGACCAGTTGATTTGGACCAATATTCTTTATTGTTATTGCTCTTTTTTCAATCTTATTGTGAGCATCTTGTAAATTTTGTTTCATAAAAATTTTCAAAGAATTAAGAAAGAGTTAAACAGACTCTAAAAGAAAAGATCAAGAGTTCATTGAACGAAGGTAACTTCCATTCTTTGGCTCAAATGTATTTCAGAGAAGAATTAACTAATATTAAAAATTTCGTTGAAATTTTATATACTATTTGTTTGAAGCAATCAAAAATATTCTTGTTATTATATACACATGCATTAGTAACTAGAATTCTCTACGTATGTAGAATATATGTCCAGTCATCTATATAATTCTAGACATTAGCCTTAGCTGAAATAACATGAAGTCACAAATGTGAAACCCCTAATTAATTAAAAATTCAAAAATTTAATAATAATTTTTTAGAATAATATGGACGCATGTCTTTTAGGTAAAACAAAGTGATCTTAAATCCTGATCCATTGTTAAAATAGAGTCACTGATGCCCCCTTTCAATTCTACTCATAAAAATTTTAAGATATTGCGGACCGAACTTCAATATATATAACTTTAGCTCTTCATAATCTCCAATATATTTACCTTGGCCATTAATAATGCCACATTCTAGAAGATCATTCATCTTGTAAATTACTTTAGAATATGATGCCTTTTTAATTTCCACTGTGTTTTGTACTGCTATTAAATACTGTGAATAAAAATCATTGATTTTTATTTTATTGAAATATGATATTAATAAAATGACATAATGTATAGAATCAAATAGTTCTAATAAAGATGACATGCTATAATCAGGTATAGAATACTTTTTTCTAATCGATAAGTTCTTCAAACTATTTAAACTTTTGCATATTCCCCTAGAACAAGAGTACTTGTTTAAATAAGGTACAAATATAATTCTATTTTCAAACCTGCTTCTAACCCTCTTCTCAAAATAACTCAAGGAAATTGAAGATGTTGAATAAAGACAAACATGGCAAAGGTGTTGGTTTGATAATTCCAAATAATAATACAGAATAGATTGATATTCCATTGAACTAGCATTTTTCAAATTGATTATAAATAATTTACCCACAGGTTCTAAATCTTTTTCATTTTGAACAACAATACATTTTTTATTACAAGTTTTAATTGTCTGTTTAATAATTAATTCTAGAATGTTCAAATCTGGTCCAACGATTAAAAACTGTCCATTTTTTTCACTTAAATAACTGTTAATTAATTTCAGCTGTTCTTCTGTGTCTTTAATAGCATCTTCTTGGAAATGTGTAGATTTATGAATTTCAATTGAAATAGATTTCTTGGCTTTCATGGGTTTGGCTGAAAAATTGTGGAAACTCAACTGACTAATGAAAATTATTTTAGTTTCACAAGGAGAATAATTAAATGGATACTAAGAACAAATGCATCTAAATGGAAGTATAAAAAGGCCATATGCTTGAAGATATCTGAAATATTCGAAAAATCTAGTCTTTAAAAGAGCTAAAGCAGACCGATTTAAAAAGTGTTAAGAATTTTAAACCTTTTAAGAGAAGTTGAATTAAACAGAAAATTGAAAAGATATTTTTAAAAATAAATTGATTAGTATTCATAATATGGCCATAGTTAGTGATTGAATTCATTTGTTATCAAGAAAGCGAAGCGGATCACTCTAAATTCAAGACTAAGCCCTGGCATACCCTGACTGGTTTGATAATTAGGGATAAAAGATTTCATATATAATTGCTTTAATAAACACCCAGCATCTTGAGACAAATGAAGACCACACTACTGGGCAGAATCTGTCGTAAGACGGATGACTGTAGTCTTTTCACGGTTGCCCGGATAAGTAATACACTCATGTCTGTGAAACTAATAACAGTTTATATCAGAACGTCACAGCATCCTCATAAAAGGAAAACCCGAAAAAAAGGGGAGATGGGTCGGTGGCGTATGTGCGGAAGCGGCATGGATAAAAAAGGGCTTGCCCGAAACTCGAAAGAGTTGGCTTAGTATTTGTTCCAAGTGCCCAGGACCTCAGTAGGAGGTTTAAAATTCCCTCCTATAGAGGCACAGGCGCTCCTGTTGAATAAATTTCGTTTTTATTTTTTTTTGCAGACCATACGAAAAAGAATGATTTTGAGATGTCTTGAAGATTTTAGCTTAAAACCTCTACCTTCTAACAGAAGACATTTATTTACACATAACTGTAACCTGGAGTCCGTTAGTTTTTTAATTAAATTAAAATTTTAAAGATGTTAAGAAGGAGATGGACAAAGCCTTGATATGAAGATGACTTCTTTTCTTGAATTGCTCTACTGTTTCATTATGACTTGATATAAAGAGTCTTCCAAGTGAATATGTCTTAGATAATAAAAAGGTAATAAACTGATATTATTAATAATTGAAGAAAATCTTTTCGGTATCACAAATATTAAAGAATCAAAAATATAATTTATTGACAGATTCTAGTTCATAATACTCCTTAAGTTTTGGCTACTGTTTGGTGTCTGCGCATTTTAATAATCAAATTATTTTGATGGCGTTTGACACGCTTCTTTCAGAATCTCTTTGATTTCTTCGCCTTCGCTTTGTTGAATTAAAACACAAGTAAAACCGTTTAGAAATGAATTGTTCTTTACAAAAATATAAGGAAACCCCCGGTTTTCGCACAGAATAGGAATGTGTGTTATCAGATCCATTGGATATGTCTCAGCATTAAGTATCATTATTCCCGAATGAGTATTTTTAATTACAGCCTTTTGACAAGCTTTGATTCCCGTTATCAGTTTCTTAATTAAATTTTCTTTCTTTACTATTTCCAGAATAATCTCTGAAACTTCTTCACTTGCTACGGGGGAAGCTATTGGAATCATCGGGATAAAAATTTACATCAATTTCAATTTAAATCCAATCAGAGCAAATCAAAGGCAAAGACAAATAAAAGCAAAGCAAGTAAAATCAAAGGCAAAGACAAATAAAAGCAAAGCAAATAAAATAAAATCAAAGCAAAGCAAAGACAAATAAAAGCAAAGACAAATAAAAGCAAAGCAAATAAAAGCAAAGACAAATAAAAGCAAAGCAAATAAAATAAAATCAAAGGCAAAGCAGATAAAATCAAAGACAAATAAAAGCAAAGACAAATAAAATAAAAGCAAAGCAAATAAAATAAAAATAAAAATAAATATTTTATTATATAAAATTGATTCACCAGTAAAAACAAAACTAATTAAAACTCATCTTAAACCTTTCTTTATCTCGTTGACTTGTTTGAAAATCTGAAACTAGAAAGCAAAAAAACAGTAAACCGAAACCCCATCCATGGCCGACTCATCTAAAAAATCTGATGATGTAAAATTTTTAATTCCCATTGTCACCTATGAAACAACAGACAAACACTTATACGTCTCTTTATTATTTAAAACGGCAAATATGGGAATTCATTGCATCCTCTGTGACAAACTCAGATGTTTTAACTTAACACATGAAATACCAGAACTCGTTGAAATTATGTTAAGGCCTACCCAGGAAGCTCCTCTTTCTCATGCCGTTTACAAGATGCTCCTTGACAAGGCAAAATGGAATGTAAATTTCAGGGTAAACCTGTTTCTCCGGACTAGAAGCGTTCTAAGGACCCTCACAGGGATCAAGGCTACTTATTGTTTCTATTTATGCTGTGATATCCTGGACCTGGATGAATATTCCATCAAGAAAAACACGGCTGGACTTATTAAAAGACTTAATTTCATACAAAACGTCAGGTTTAATATTATAAAAGGGTTGTGTAGGTCTTCCAAACTAAGCCAAATTAGAGAAGATCAAAATATCGAAGTGGAAACAAAGGTGAAGAGACTTAGAAGAAAAGGACTCCTCAGGTCCAGGACTCAGACAAGGTTTGTTAAAAGAAAAGCTCCAACACTGTATGGTGTAATGATTTATTTTATGAAAGGTCTTTCTTATGTTTTTAATAACGAATTATTTGATGATTTTCACAGGTTATCAAAATATTTTCAGCACAAATCAAATGTGCGATCATTGGAAATAAATTCATCCCGAACACCTTTCAGGTACAATATTAATTTTCTTAACCATTTGGTTGATGTTTGTTCTAAATTGAAATTTATTAATTCTTCCCTTCGTGATCTGACCTTAAAAATCGAGTTAGAATTGCTGAATCACGAGTTCGGAATTGAAAAATCTTTGCCTTTTTTTCCATTTGAAAATGGAAGGAGAATTATAAATTTTGTTCTTCATTTATCAAAAACCATGGATTCTGCTGAAAACTGCCCGTTCATGGTTGTTTTTGAGATTGCTTCAATTAAAAAGTTTCCAAAAAGGCTTGAAACTGATAAATACTCTAAATCGAAGATATTATTGAAGCAGTTAGAGGCTTTGTCTAGCTTGGGTGATGTTGGAGACATAGATGGGATCAGAGAGAATATTATTAAAGCTATTCAGAGTATATTATTTGATGAATCAAACAAGGTTCTTGAAATTCCATTAGAAAATGAAATCAATTTAGCCTTGGCTGATGAAGGTAAGAACCTGGAGACCAAATCAGAACCTAAAGACTTAGCAGATGAGAGCAGCAATAAACAGGACCTGAATATTAATATAGTTGATAAAGAAACAGACATGGTACAAATACTGGATCAAAAAGATTCAGGAATAGAGTCAATTGAAAATAACGTAAGGGATATTAATATTAAGGAATCTATTTCTGAGCCTCAAAATTACAAAGAAGACATGGAAAATCTTCCAGTTACGTTTTCAAAGAGAAAATCACCAACGGAATCCTCAGAGGTTCAGTCCCCTTCAAGTAATGATATAAAGGATCATAAGAATAAGCTTCCTAGGCATAATGTTTTGTTGAATAACTACAGAGATATCATTGATCTTAAATTCACTGCAGCAGATGCTTATAAGTATGACAGCACGGCCATGAAGCCATTAATTCAAGATACCAACAAGCTCTTTTACAAAATTAAGAGTGATATTAAACAAAACTCGGCTTATTCAAATCTACCTGATTGGGATGTAAAATCCTTCATAATAAAATCAGGAGGGATCATGAAGCACGAATACATAGCTTATCAGATACTTTCTGAGATGAAAGACATTTTTCTGATTGAAAATCTTCCAATTTACCTTAATAATTATAAAATCTTCCTAGTTTCTGACTCGGCCGGGATCGTAGAAACTGTCAATGACTCTTTGTCAGTTCATCGTATCAAATATGACCTGAAATATAAGAGTCTTTTGGAATATTTCCAGAATAATTTTCAAGGTGAAAATTTTAATGAAGCCAAGAAAAACTTTCTTTTTTCTTTGGTTGGGTATTCTTTAGCATCTTATTTACTACAAATCAAAGACAGACACAATGGAAACATCATTATAGACGGGTTTGGTCATATAATTCATGTTGATTTTGGATTCGTTTTTGGAAAATATCCAGGAATTTTGTCCGTTGAAAATGCGCCATTCAAATTATCAAGCGATTATTTAGATTTAATTGATATAGAAGAATTTAAGAAGATCTTCCTGATTGGGTTTAGAGCTTTGAGAAAGCATCGTGAAAAGCTTGCTAGGTTGATTGAAATAATGGAAGACACTGGGTATTGCGATAAATTCACCCATTCAAACTTTTTAGAAAGGCTGAGACCTAATATTCAAGACAAGGAGATAGAGATTTCCTGCCAGTGGATGATATCAAAGTCAATGAAGAGCGTGGGAACCTTGGTCTATGATCAAATTCAATATTTTTCTAATGGATATTTATGAAAAGAACTTTATGGGCCAATATTACATTTCTGAGGTATAAACGAGTGTGAATCAATGGCTTTTATACCTTAAATATTTGTTCTTGTAAATTAATTTAATTTTTTCTGTTTAATTTTTTACATTCCAAGGTTTGGAATGTTGCTGTATGAATTTTAGATTAAATTGTCGAGTTATACATTGAACTCTTAAGGATTAGAAAACACAATCTATGATTATAAATACTATTGATTCTTAATCAATTTTTATATTTTATTAGCTGCTTCCATAATTCTAGACTTTACATTGATTTATTAAGCTATCAGCCAACTAGCTATATAAGGTAATGAAGTACTAAACACTCGTCACAATAAAATATATTTAAACAATCCTGGGTCTGCTTTAAAACATCCACTAACTTGGCTTAGACTCATTCCTTATGGGCTTGTAAGACTAGTTATTACCTAGTTATTTATTGCACATGTCATTCTATGATGGTATAATACTCCTCAACTTTTCATATCCGGTAGTGAAACATAGATAACTGAACGAAATTTATTTATCACGTGAACTGTCGCTACTCTGACAGTTCCATTCTCCAAAAAGAGGTTAAATTGATAAAATTTTTAAATAAAAATAATTCCTTCAAAAATCTTCAACGGTTTACCAAAGAACTAAAAATTTTCAACACTTGTATGTCTTCTTGTGGAACTTCAGAAACCATAACGCTATTTGATTCTTTTGGCCGATTTGTCGAATTTAATTTTTAGTTCTTTCTTTGATAAATACCTGAAAATAATTATCCCTTAAACCTTGTTATTAATTACAAGAAAGATATTTTCATAATTAATAAGTGACTCTGTTATTATGAAATTGAAAAATAATTTCAAAGGAAATCTCTTGTAAATTCCGGGATTTACAAACCTTTCATTCTACTTGAATGTTCTTGCTTAAGATGTGCTGGATTAATGATTAGTCTCGGCAAACTAAAACTGAGAGCGTATAGGTGCGTGCAGGATGTCTCGACAAGATTGATTAGGTTATTTCCATTTACCTATTGTGCCTTAATTATAGAATGTTTATCTCATTACAATGTTCTTGTGGCAGCCTATGGTTAACTGCTGTGAATAGTCGATTGGAACTTATACTTACCTTAATTCATACATTAAGAATATTATTAGGAGATTAAGACGTACCTTTTCAAGTTTGATTGATATCTCACGACCGGATCTTCAAGTTCCTGTTGAGTATAATCAATTGTTGCCACGCTTTAACAAATTAGATATTATCTGGAAATTTTAATCTTTATATTATATATAAATAAGTTTTGTCCACTATTAAATCTGGCTATCAACAAAGAGCATTCCAACTCTTTAAAAACTGCATGGATAGATGTCAAGAAGGCTTTTGATTCGGTCGATCACGAGTACCTTATCAAATGTATAGAGAGTTTGAAGTTCCCTGAGTGGATCACAAACTTCCTTAAAGACACTATTTCAAAGTGGAAAGTTGATGTTGGATTGGACCGAGAATCAATTCTATAGAAAAGGTTGGAGAGAGGCATCTTACAGGGGGACAGCCTGTCCCCTCTCTTGTTTGTCTTATGCATGGATCCACTAAGCCATAAGCTAAGTGCCAAATATCAGAAAGTCGATGTTAAAGCCGAATCTGATATGTATATTACAAACCATCTTCTATTTATTGATGATTTGACTGAGCAGAATCTGTCATGAGACGGATGACTGTAGCCTTTTCGTGGCTGCCCGGATAAGTAACACACTTATGTGTGTGAAACCAATAACAGTTTATATCAGAACGTCACATCCAGCCGACTCATAAAAAGAAAAATCCCGAAAAAATAGGAGGTGGGGCCGGTGGCGTGTGCGGCATGGATAAAAAGGGCTTGCCCAAGCTCGAAAGAGTGGGCTTAGGATTTGTTCTAAGTGCCCAGGACCTCAGTTGGAGGTTTAGAATTTCCTCCTATAGAGGCACAGGCGCTTCTAGTTGTTTCGTTTTTTTTCAGGATAGAAATATATTCTTTGGAGAAAAAGTCAGATGCCCACATTCCAAAGCTGTGCCAAAGACAGTAGATTATCTTGCTACTAAATGCGACCGTATGCTAGATCATGATTACATGAGAAGGCATAATGAAGTATTAAGATGCATACATTTAACACTGTGTAGGAGATTCGGAATTAAGAGGCAAGAAAATTGAAATCCCATTCCGTTCAAGAAGTTGTAGCAAATGAAAATGTCGAGATTCTCGTGATACAGGAATTACAACATGATAGACCAGATATCTTCTTACATGATAAAAAGAAAAATGAAATAACTCTGATCGAGGTTGGAATCATCAATCTTGACCTATTAACTCAAGTTGAAAATAAAAAAACTAGAAAATACGATTTAATAGCAAATGAGTTATCATTTATTTACAAATGCAAAGTGAATATAATTCCATACGTATTGACCTTGTAAAGAAATACCACAATAAGTATAGTAAAGAGATAGGAATTGAGCCTAAAGTCGAAGCGTACATCCAGTCTATTGTACTCAAGAAGAGTCATTAACATCGAAGAGGCGAACAACCATGCGAGTCTTGAGCAGTTAGTTCACAGATCATCGGGTGTAGATAAGAGACTTGACACGGAATCAATCAAATAGTAATTATTACATTATCCATTAAATAAATTCTTCTTTAAGTTTTGTCTTGAAATAGTATTTTATTCAGTTAGTTAGTCCATAATTAAATTAATCCTTCCCCTTTAAAATAAAAGTTAGCTTTGCCTTTAAAATAAAAAAACAGCTTTGCCTCTCAAAAATTTTATGATAAATTGATTAAAAATCTAACCGTATGGGAATAAAACAGTTATCAAAATTAATCAAGGAAAAATGCAGTAACGCAGTTATTCCTAGGAAAGTAAGTTATTATAGCTCATATAAAATAGCAATAGACGCCTCCCTTGCCATTTATCAGTTTCTGATTGCAGTAAGAAGCGAAGGATCCAACTTAGGGTTTAATGACTCAACAACGTCACATATCATTGGAATGTTCTATAGAACAATAAAAATGGTTGAAGGTGGAATTACTCCAGTTTATGTATTTGATGGAAAAGCTCCAGCAATGAAAGTGGAGGAACTAAAAAAGAGGCTAGAAAAGCGAGAAAAAGCAGTTAAAATGCTGGAAGTGGCTATTCAACTCGAAGATAAAGAAGAAATACTAAAACATGAAAAAAGAAAGGTCAAGGTTGAGGAGAATCACGTACAAGACTGTAAAACCTTGTTGAAACACATGGGAATACCATTTGTCACTGCTCTTAGTGAATCCGAAGCTTATTGCTCATTCTTGTGTAAGAAGGGCTGTGTCAGAGGTGTTGCTACAGAAGACATGGATGCATTGTGCTTTGGGGCGCCTTATTTATTAAGAAACTTAAATGCATCCCAGGCAAAAAAGCTAGATATTGAAGAATATAATCTCCAAACCATATTAAAATCATTAGACCTGACGATGGAAGAGTTTGTTGATCTTTGTATTTTACTGGGATGTGACTATTGTGATACATTAAAAGGTGTTGGATATAAAAGGGCTTACGAATTTATTAAAAAGCACAGGTGTATCGAGAATATATTAGAAAATGAAAAAGTGGAGGCCCCTGAAAATTTTAATTATCAAGAGGCAAGGAAAATATTCCAAGAATTAGGAGATTTGGGGGAAGTGGCAGATTTCAGTATTGATTATGACTCCATAGATGTTGACAAACTAGTTGACTTCTTATGTAACGAGAAAGGATTTGAAGAAAAGAGAGTAAGAAATGGTATGGATAAAATTTTAAAGTCAAAGAGAAATGGGACTCAAAAGAAGATTTCTGATTTTTTTATTAAGAAATGAAAATTTACCTGGGACTTAAGCCAGTTTGAGTATTTTAATTTTGAAAGGCTTTATTTAATTTAAAATGGATCTTTTATTATCAAAATTGAGTAATATTCACTAATTAATATTATAGACTTGATTATTTAAATAGGTTTCAATTGCCTTGTTTTTTCAATTTTGTATTCAGGTAATTTAGAAATGGGTTTGAAATTCACGTGCAAGCTTTCCGGGTCTAAATCAAATATTTTCATATCCAGATGCATTCTAATAAACTATTTCACTTATCAAAGACAGTCTGCTGATATATTATTTTCAGTAATTCTTTTATTCCTGTCTTAAATTTATATGTAATTACCAAGGATGAATCTATTTAGATATTTGCTAAAGCTATTCTTCAAATTTAGATTCGAATCAACCATATTTATTGAATTCTTTTCTCTTTAGATGAGTTGATTTACCTCCTTTACAGCTATCCTTTACTAAGTCTGCATTTAAAGAAAACAAATTTATTAAATGGTTTTTGTATTTAAATCTTAACTATCCAGTCATATAGGATTGAATTACAAAGGAGAATTATTGAACAATCATAATATCTATCTGTATGATAATTTGCATAGAAATGATGATCGAATTGGTACTCATTATCAATCACTATACGATAATAATTTGTGTTATTATTCAGGGTTGAGGCTGTCGTATTTACTTGGTGTTTTAGATAAGAAACATCTCCAGCGAAACCATGAACAGACACACTGGTTAATAAAGGCATTGCACATGCATTTGCCGAGATGGCTTCGTGTCAAAGTTCTGAAATCACAACTCCTGTGCTTTTAGACAAAGGGTTAGAAGTCATAGAAGGGACATGCCATCTCGCTCTTATCAGTGAACATCATATTTATACGCATCAAGTTTATACTGTGAATTAAATGTCTCTAGTAACCAAAGCCCAACTGGATATAGTAGGTCTGTCAACCTAAATTTAATACGAAAGTCTGAAAGTTTTTATTTGAGATAATGAATTTGTATTGATGAAATTTATGTCAATTATATTGAACAACCCAATTTTGTCCTTGTGTTACTGTATTTCCTTTGTTTCATATAGATAGTTGACAGATAGCTTAATAAACCAATGTAAAATCTAGAATTATGGAAGCAATTAATAAAATTGTTGTAATAAGTATTTGTAACCTCATTGGTTTATATAGCTGATAGCTTCACAAGTCAATGTAAAGCCTATGATTATGAAAGCAACTAATGAGATGTAATGATTGATCAAGAACCAATCGTAGAGAGATAAATACAGAATTCGTTAAATAAATTATGTCTTCTAATCCTCGAGGGTTGAATGAAGATTTCGAAAACCCCAATTTTTGCATTGTTCTACTGTATTTCAAGTAACTAATCTGCTCAGATGAGACTCTTCTATCCTACATCCACAAATTGGAAACGTAAGTTGGATCAAACTATTAGACAGAAATTCTCAAAACTACAACTGTTCTTAAGTCGAATGATTTTTCATTCTTTTAAATGGTTTCCTTTTACATCTTCTTTAATTCGGGTTAATGGTTTTATTAATAATCTGCTGCTTATTGGTTCATGGAATCTGAATGAGCATAAATATTTTTAAAATTGGCTTCATTGAATGATTAGGATTGTGAACCAACTATGCTTGACTTTTATACATCAAAATATGACAGTGTTGTGATTGGTCATTTGAACCATAAGAATTATTGATAGCTAAATAATATATTCTCCATTTTGGAGGGAAAACCCACCAATCAGATTGCGTCATTTATATTTGGTATAAATACAACTTTTAAATAAATACAGATCCAATTTCGAAATGAGCTTTCTTCAGAGAGTCAGAGGACTCCCAACAGACAGAATAGGCATCTTGACTCACAAAGAATTTTAATATTTTTATATTCCTTGATATTTAAATATTCACAAATTATCATTGTTGAATAATTTAAGAGATTCAGTGTATAAGACAAGCCTCTGATTCAACCAAATCTCAGCCCAAATCCTTGGTATCTTGCATCGGTTAAGATCAAGTATCACAGAGTTTCAGAACAACAATAACTTTCTATGGTTGAGTTCTTTAATACTAGATGAAATTTTCTCAGGATTAAATAAATCTTTTAGCATAAACAAGAATGAACAAAGAATTTATTTAATGGGTAGTCTAATAATTATCGATTACTTTGTGATTAACTAAGAATGAAAATAGAAAGGATTTATTTAATGGGTAATCTAATAGTTACTCTTTGATTGATTCCGTGTCAAGTTTCTTATCTCCACCTGATGATCTGTGCACTAATTGTTCAAGACTCACATGGTTGTCCGCCTCTTCAATACTTCGTCGTCTTTCAAATGAAATAGACTCCAGAGTCTTCTTGAGTACAATAGACTGAATGTACGCTTCGACTTTTGGTTCAATTCCTATCTCTTTACTATGTTTTAATTATGAATGAATATCTTAATTCCGCATAAACTTTTAGTTGTATAAAAACTAAAAAGTAAAATAAATTTGTTGTAAAGGGATTAATGATAAATAACCAATTAGTTTATCATCCCCTTTACAATTGATCAACATATATTGTAATTATTCAATAGTTATCCCGTATTAGAACTAATAAAGATATGATTGGCTAATGACAACCATGTGAGTCTTGAGCAGTAAGTTCACATATCATCGGGTGTAGACACGAGACTTGAGACGGAATCAATAAAAGAGTAACTATTAGATTACCCATTAAATAAATTCTTTATGATTGGGTATTTTACATATGAATACAAAAACCCTTTAATAAATCTGTCTTCTTTAAACACAGACAGTATGCACCAAAATTAATTAAAACAGCCACATTGAGTAAATGACCGACCACACTTAAGACTTAGACTATCTGGGGAACCTGCTCTGACGAACAACCGAATATAAATATATTCACCTGACAATTTATTTAATGTAGAATTCCAGATACTCCCCATAATGGCAAGTATTTATTGAAATTATTATTCTAGTAGAAATTTTAAGTTAAACATCTTTACAATTGATAAATTGGAACGATTTTATAATTCTTTTATTTTCAATTATTAATCGTTTTTAATTCTTTGTTCAATCTTCTTGAAACAGCTGTAAAGCTCATCATTTTCTTCTTTATTAAAACTTCTATACATTTTTCTCAAAAATATTAAATCACATTCAATTTCTTTCTTAATTCTGATTTCATTCTCAGAGATTTTTAATTGCATGTTTTTATTTTGTTGTTCCACTAAATTTGCCATTGAAGATTTCTCCTCCTTGTTCAAGTAAAAAACAAGATTTCGTAAATCTTTATTGTTTAAATCAGAAAAGTCTGCAACGGATTCAAGATTGAATTTTGTATTCATGGGGAAGTTTATGCAAATTTAGTTTAAGAATTTTTAAATTATCTGAGCGGTAATGTAGAAATTATTTGGTTAACATGAATCAGGATTGTATTTTCGTTACAGGAATAAAATAATTTGCTTTGGAAATATTTCTTTAAATAGATTTTAAAAAAGAGAGGAATTTATTTTCACTATATTTCTCTAACTAATTAGATATCAATAAAGGCCTTATTATTATAAAAAGGTGTAACATAGACATTCAACTGATCATTCTAAATTCAGGAATAAGCCTATCCGACACAATCATGCCCTGATCGCTTAGATAACAAGGAAGCATAACATGTCTCGTGAAAAGTCGTTCATTACGTCTCCATGTCCTGAAGGCGAATATTAAACTTAGATGTAAACAATTACAGTTTGCCTTATTATTAATTAAAAATTTTCATGGGATTAATATAAAAGAAGGACTGTTATTTGAAAAAACAATACTTTCATCACAATGTAGTAACATAAAACTAATATTAGACTCTTATTAACCTCTGGTAAAACAATCTTACTAAGTTGAATTCAAGATTTAGTTACTTTGATAACTCATTGACTATTTTGGAATATAAAACCTCTGTGATATTTTAAGGTAAATACTCCAAGACATAAGAATATGCTTCTTTTATCTTAATTTAGTTAGGTTTCAAACAGACCAAATAAATATATGCGTTATTCATTCTGTTAAATTCATACGATTTGAGTTGCCGGGATTTCAATCATTTTTAAGAATTTAAAATCCAAAAGAAAAAAAGATTACAAATCAAAAACATGGCCCTAGCCAAGGATCGAACTCGGGACCTCTTGGACCCAAACCAAGCGCTCTACCACTGAACTACTAGGGCTCAAATTGTAGTCGAAGTATTGATATGATGTCATTTTAAATCCATCTCTATTGTTTATACTTATCGCTACATGGCTTTTAAAGAATCAAACAAGCTTCTTGTCTAGCCTGATCATTTAGCAACCCATGCTAAATTCAATTAGAATCCAGAACAATTTCGAAAATGATTTCCCAGATACTATATCTGTCCTTTTGGGTAATACTCAAATAAATATTGAATTTATCTCAAAAAAACCTTCAATTTTCAGAATTCTGCCTTTTCTTCACTGTAATTATTTAAATGGTGAAGTACTCTTTCAGAATCGAATAGTAAGAAGCAAAGAAAAAGAAGTAATAAATATTAATTTTGAAGAATACAAAGAAAAGCTATTGGAATCATTAGTTAGTCAATTTAAAAATAAAGTAAAGAATTCAAAAACAAAAATGGATAAAGTCAGATTGCATTTGAATTTCAATGAAATAAGCGAAGCCAAATACATTTTAAATAAAATGGAAAGTTCAAATGAAGCAGAAATGGTAAAATTTTATATTAAATATAAAATTGATAAAATTAAAATTACAAATCAGAAGCACTTTGTAGATACATTCAAAAACATTTGCAAACAATTGGATGAACATTCAAGATTTGTCTTTGCTTGTGAAACATTGGACGTCATTCCTGAGAGTGTTTATTTCATGCTGACATTTATGGATTTTACCTTTTATGAATACAAATTTTATTTTAATTATTTAATATATAGAATATTAAAGAAAAAGAATTTGATTGAAAGGTCTTTGCATTTTTTGTTCGAAGGTGCTAGTACTTTGTTTAGATGTGAAGACATTTTATTAAAAGAGAATTTAATTAAAATTGGTATTGATCTTATACAGAATGATTCTTGGATCAATCTATTCAAGAATGAGCTTTATAATTTTTCAGAAGATTCTTTATATGATCTTTTTGTTAGGAATAGCCCAGTAATCAAGTATAAGTTACAAAGCAAAATAAAATCAAGCTCTATTCCATACTTTCAGATTTTTGGATTTGAAAATTTATTCGAATTTGATATCTCAAAAAAAGCAGTTGAAAATCATTTTATCAATAAAATTAAAATTAAAACAAAGGAAAATATAATTGGAATTGAAGATTCAGAAGGCGATTTTTATTCTTCTTTTAAAATAGATGACTTTTACTGTGTTTATCTTGAAAAATCAATTACTATAAAAAAGCTTTTGACTGAGGATGGAACTGTAATATTTTTAAATCAACAACTAATCAAAATAGAAGCTGTATATGACATTATCCTACATGAAGTTATCAGCAGAGAATCTGATTCCGTTCTAAGATTCAAATATAAAGGTAATAGACCTTGTAAAATTTATGCCAATCCAGACTATAAAATAGAATATAATACTGATGGAGTTTCAGTAATATTAAATGATAAAGCGAAAACTATTACTATATCAGTAGAAATTAGAAATGGTTTATATGAAGAGAGGAAGATTTTCATTTAAAAACATTAAATTTAATATCAATTTGTAGATAAACAACAGAGTTTGGGGTTTTAAAGTTGAAAAAAGTAAATGAATAAATGATTCTCTAGTGACTTGGATTCATTCAGAATTTTAAATATTATTTTAATCACCTCTATTTTTATAAGCTTGCTATTAGTTTCATGATTTATCATACCTGAATTTTAAAAAATTATTAGATGAAATATTGATAGATTGATCAAATGGAAGGTCAAATAATCTCATAAATTTGTTGTATACTAAGTCAGTATTTAAAGAAGACATATTTATTAAATGGTTTTTCGTAGTGATATCTATCCAATCATATAAGATAGATAATAAAGTAGAACTATAATATATGTTGGACAACCAATATACTTGTAAAAGTCCATTTGTTTCCCCATCGTTAAGATGAAAGAGTTGAATCAAGAGATTGAAATCCTTACGTTTACAGGCAGAGAATATAAAGGGTATCTATAACTGAGACACTAACATAAGATTCTTATTAGTCCGTAAATGTAAATTCTCTAAATCCTTGCATGAAGGGGTCATACACACACCAGAACGAAGAATAATAATCTTCATACAGTTTTGATGACAATAGGAAGATTAAATATCATTCGGAAGAATGACAATTCCATTAAGAATCCGTTATCTCTTTCTGAATTGCTTGAAAACAATTAAACAGAAAAATGAGGAAGATTGCAGTTGTCTGTAAAACAAGTCTGTAGCCACTACTTAGGAGAAAGAGCAGTAACACTCATGTTAGAGTATTTATCTTGCTCAATAATCCTTAGTTGTATTCATTTGGTTACAAATTGACGGTATTTGTATACGGAATGAATAGAGTTAGCTTTGAATCTAAAACACTTATAGTGATCTTATTCATTAAAACTCCCCTGGTGTTATTTACCTTCACAAGAGTTGAAAGTGAAGTATTGCAGTTTTTTTCCCTTTCTTGTTTTTTAGCAACCCGTTTGACAAAAGAAATTATGTCTTGATAAAACAAATCTCATGACTTAAAGTTCTATTACTGTAAGCGCTTCGAGAACTTCATTTATTTTTAAATTCAATCTTTCTTCTTTTCAAAATTTAAAGAGAAACAAAGTAAAACGTTTTAAAATAAAATAAGTTCTACGACAGCAAACTCAAATAAATAATTTCAATAACCAGGATTCACTGGATATCTTCGCCGAAACTATTTATTAAATCATTTCATTTAATAACCAATCCAATGGGAAAACTTACTTAAATTCACTTTAATAAATTAATTCGTTTGGCTTAGAAAAGCTTATTTACAAAGCATAAAGTGAATTTAACATTCCCTTTAAATCCTATATAAAGAACAATCCTTTAGGAATTGCCTGCAATCATAATAAATATTATTCTCTTTAATTTTGAACCAAATCAAAAGGTTCTTCACCAATGAAGTAACTCACCAGTTGCGTTACTGAACGGGATGTCTTCATTGTCTACATTTATAAATCCATTTTTAAAATTACATCTCCACTTCACTTTGGATCTCTTAATCTTAATATTAAAACACACCATGTAGGAACTTATTGTATTCTCAAGCATGTTTAAATATTCCTCCTCAGAATAATCTGAGGCTGTACTCTCTTTTTCTTCTATTGTTGCTCTGTTCTTTTTGGCTTCCTTTCTCAACATTTCTAAATTTTTAACCCAGTCATTCTGAATGGAATTTATTAATTCTCGATCTAAATCATAAGGAATCCCATCTTCAAAAAGTTTATTTGTTACTTCTTCAATTATTTCATAACTCACCCTGTCGTTTAAATCCATGGGTGTTTTAAGAATATTTTTTTTTGTTTGTTTATGATTATTCCACCAGGGATTAACACAAAGGAAAGGAAGAAACACGATTTGAACGACTTGAGATTGTATTTTATGATCTGTGAGGAACTTCAGATAGCGAACCAGGAGGACATTCAGCAATCCTTTAGTTACCTCATGAAGTTGACGGGGAATTACAGATTTCTGGAAGAATTCACTGTATTCAGAAAATATATAGAAAAGTTAAGGAAAGAAAATAAATAGAAGCACAAGATACAAATAAATACATCCACTTAAAAAACTTTGTCTTCTTTATATTATTTTCTTAAAAATAAGATTTTATGCGATTTTAGATTTTTGGCAAATTTTAATTTTAATTTTAAATGGATTAAAAATTTAAGTAAAGTTAATGGCCAGCTTTTATTGTTCTAGACTACATTTTATAATATCACTGTCTATTTAGTTTAAAATAGAATTTAACCAGGGATTCTTTTCTGCAACGCATACTACGAGAATATAGTTCGTCTAATTTTTGACACTCTTTTTCACTTGTGATGACATCCTTTTTGCAAATAATATCCTGGCTTGGAAGACCTATTTCTCCTGATAGAATCATAAATTATTCTTTAGACCCATGATTTACTTAGTTTTTTCCGTTATGAAATTATTAAGAAGTTTCAATGACTAATAGTAAGTATGAATTTATTTAATGGGTTATCTAATAGTTACTCTTTTATTGATTCCGTGTCAAATCTCTGGTCTACATCCGCTGATCTAAGCACCAACTGCCAAGACTCAATTGGTTGTTCGCCTCTTCGAGGCTACAGAGTTTTCTTGAGTACAATAGACTGAATGCATGCTTCGACTTTGGTTTCAATTCCTATCTCTTTACTATATTTGTTTGTTACTAGCTCATTACGTATGGAATTATATTCACTTTGCACTTGTAAATCAATGATAACTCATTTGCTATTAAATCGAATTTTCTAGTTTTTTCATTTTCAACTTGAGTTAATAGGTCAAGATTGGTAATTCCAACCTCGATCAGAGTTATTTCTTTTTATCATGTAAGAAGATATCTGGACTATCATGTTGTAGTTCCTGTATCTACATGAATCACGACATTTTCATTTGCTACAACTTCTTGAACGGAATGGGATTTCAATTTTCTTGTCTTCTTAATTCCGAATCACCTACACAGTGATAAATGTATGAATCTTAACACTTCATTATGCCTTCTCAGGTAATCATGACCAAGCATACGATCGCATTTAGTGGCAAGATGATCTACTGTCTTTGGCACAGCTTTGCAATGTGGGCACTTGACTTTTTCTCCAAAGAATATATTTCTATCCTGAAGGAAGCAATAAGCTCCTTCATCTTTTGGCTTCATATTTCATTTGGTAATCCACACTGAAAAATCTTTAATGAAGGCAAGTTCATGTTCACAGACCCTAAACAACCTTTCGTGGAGTTGTTTGCTTTTAATGTTGGTCATTAGGGATTTAATTTGTGATTCATAAAGAGATTCTGTTCTAAACTTGGATTCTGTATATTAATAGTAAAAATATTTATCTAATATCAAATCATAAAGGAATTTTAATATCCAATAGTAAAAGCATTAGCTTAATATTCCTGATCAGAATATGGTATATCTCTTAATGTAGCATTAAATTAATCTATTTCGAACGAAAGGGTAACTAAATTGGATGATTGGTTAATTTTAATTAATAAGCAGTTCATTTATATGGCTCACAATATTTGTTATTTACATTTTTGAATCTGAATTAAGAAACTACGATGACTTAAAATCATCTGCATGATTTCCTAGGTTAATAGGTTTAGACAAAGAATCTATATATGATGTGAACATATAAATAACCAGAACTCATAAGATTTGATTCCATGTCATACAAGTCATTTACCTTGGATTTAGCATTCTAAAATCATATTGCTTTATTTTATGCCCAATTAGAATAATTTAAGTTTATCAGTTAAACTCTTAGAAATATATTAATTATTTAATAGCAATATATCTTAATAATAAATAATTGGCAAAATAGGCCCTCATTTTACTTAATACCTGAAATTATGATATTAATGTTTACATCTTGTACTTCGGATGATGGATTTCCCAAGGAACAATACAATTTATTTTAAAATAAAAAAAGGTTTCAAATTTTTAATTTTTTAAAACATGCTATTTAATTCACAAAATTTACTTCAAATAAGTTATGATAGAAAAAATTCAATATTTAATAGGGACACTTAGCATTTGCTTGTTATTGTCATTAAGTGCCTCTGGCACTTGCTCAGGAATGTCAAGTTGTGGAACATCATCCATACTCCATACAGGGATCCCTGCCGTTGTTACATATTCTTATGTTTCAATGATAATGATATCTACAATATTCTTTTATGGATTTATCCTTGCAATAATCATTATTAATAAGCTAGCTCAAGGTTACACAATACTTCACTCAATTCATCATTTTACTGCCAGTATGATTTTTGGATTGGTCAGTTTTCATTCAGGTCGTTCAATGGGGAAAATATCTGTTGAAGGATTCAAAATTATATCTAAGCAGCCTTCGTTTTACGTGTCGTATATAATTTCCCTGGCATCTGTAGAAGTTACCTTGGTTATAGGATTTCTGTGTAGTTTGTTGGTCATTTACAAGGTAAAATAAAATGTTAGCTCTTAGTTCTCTTTTAAAACATATTTGTGATGTAAAAAGATTCTAATATAAAAAATTAACATAAAGACATGGACGAGAAGAAGCAAAAAGTGAAAAATCATGAATTGGAATTGAAGGTAACAAAAGATGATATTGAAACAATTGATTTGAATAAAGAGAGAGAAGACGAGAAGTATGAGCCAACAAGTGAATTCGAAAACGAAATGTATGGTCCGAGATAACTTTAAACCAGAGCAAGAAAGGAATGCATCTTCTTACTGTCTTGCGGTATAATAAACACCTTATAGTGTTGAAAATCGATGCATCCATTAAGAGATTGGCAATCTCTTTCTTAACTCCTTGTGAAAAATTTTATGAATTTGAAAAATAAGGAAGACAGAAGGCTGCAGTTGTCTATAAAACAAGTGTGTTGTAGGAGGTAGAGGTGTAAATCTCGAACATTTACGACACATAGGAGTCCTGTGTAGCGTTTTGTTTCAAAATGCCGGGTGGTTCAAGAAAGTTTATGTATATGGACACGAAGCCATTCCACTCTGGGTATAAAACATATGTTGCTCCTAGATATTGAAGCCCGCCAGAGTATGATAGGGCTTAGCCCTGAATTTAGAGTGATCCGTTGAGTGTTTTTCCGATCTTTCTTGGCCAGGGCCAAGTTTTCTCGATCCAGTTGGAGTTTTTAGCAACCCGTTTGACAATAAGGTTTTCACCGATCACTCATTAGCTATAGCAATATTCTGAAAATAAATTACTTTTTTTTTAATAGAAAAAATTGATTTATTTTCCGAATATTTCTATAGCTAATTAATGATGGATGAAAACCTTATTGTCAAAAACACAAAATTTCATACTACGACTATGTGTAGCTAATACACAAGCGAGGAGGTTGGGCCCTTCCTCCTAAGTATCAGTCGCAGACCTATGATACAGACTCCCACCGCCAAACTTATTTTTATACATTTAACAAAATGGAAACCCAAGGTTGTGACTATGTATTAAAAGTGCATACGATCCCTAAAGAACATGTGCAGATGATTTCCTTTCTTACTTTAGTTGAGTATCATCTCTGACCTATTTTAATCAACAAACCTAAGATTAATAAGACTATCTCGTTAATGGCATAAGGTGAATTGGTAACAGACATATAAATATTCGATATATGGTACTTAACAAGAAGCTTGAGTATATTTAATTTTAACTCAGATGAACAGAATAATATGAAAAAGTTTCTAGAAATATTAACTCATATGTGATAATTGTAAAAGCATCCAAATGAATAAATTATTATC
>JAWNLH010000953.1:0-34019 GCA_035042485.1 Drosophila cyrtoloma
TTGGAATGCTCTTTGTTTACTCTACTCCCGAAACTTTTTGTATTCTTGCAAATAACCATAATTTATTCTAAAAATATTTTATTCATAGAAAATTAGGAAATTTCGAAACTGATTGGTGGATTTGGCATTTTCTAGAATTCACTTGTGCAGACTCAGAGGGAGTTATCGGATGTGATTGAACAGGTGTCAGGGCTCTTGAGACTGCAAATTCAGTGCGTGGAGGATTCCGTTCTAGCGCGTGGTGGTTACCACAAGGATAAATCGATTTATTAATATATTTAGGGGTTTAACCCCTTGTGTACTCTGATCAGAATTTTAATTGCAGATTTTAAAAAATATTTAAGTCTTTCTTAGTCAATTATTTAGTCAATGATTGTTGGCAAAATTCTTTCAGGAACAAAGATTCTCAGACATCTGTGCAAACACTAATCTAGGCTCTATCAGGGTATAAGAAATATCTTGATTTAGTTCAAATTTGAAAGGAACTATCAAGTCAGATATTGAAATATTTAAGATGATTATTGAACAATAGCTGCAGAGTTTAAATTTTTAATTAACTTGTAATGTCTAAAAAAGATTGCCCTATTCTATAGTTTATCTGAATAGGAAATCTCAATTTTCATCTTGAGTCTGCAACCGTCAATTCAATTAGAATACAAAAGTGAACCGAGAAGCCTTGAACTAATGACTATTAAATATGGTCTTAAGCTTTACGTTTGCTTTTTATTGATATTTATAACTTTTTGAATGGTCATTGTAGAAAATGATTTTTGATCATAATCATTGTCATATACATCAACAATCGATTGTATTCAAGAAAATCTGATCTCTGTTTCATTTGAAAGACAATGGGGATCAAATAATCGAACAACCATGTGAGTCTTGAGCAAATAGTGCGCAGATCTTGGGGTGTAGAAAAGAGACTTGACAGGAATCAATCAAAGAGTAATTGATAATTATTACATTACCCATTAAATAAATCCTTTAATTTGCAAGAATTTGTCTTTCTTCAATTACTACTTACTAACTGATCGTACTCTACCCGCTGACTACAGCAGTTCTGAAATTTTATTTTAACAAATTTATTCGTTCTGAGATGAAAAAGTTCGTTTATGCCCCCTGATTTTCTTATTAATGCAATTTGATAGGCCTATATTCAAGAGATACTCTTATACACAAATCATAAAAGTTATTTATATGAAATTATACAATAAGTTTGGCTATCCAGACAATAATTTTTAAACTTTTGATGTGATGCTCTGATATATAAGAAACCCAAAATTTTATATTGAGCTCATAACATTTTTAATATTAATTATCTTAACTTTAACGAGCTGTGCACAGAACTCTAAAGAATTAGAAGACACAATATATTGTTGTGCAATTTATAAACTACTTCCATAATTATAAACTTTACATTGATTTGTTAAGCTCATAGCCAACTAGTTCTATAAGTCACTGAAGTGCTATCACTTATCACAACAAAACAATTTGATAAATATTTTCAAACCCCCAATCTTGTAAATTCGAGCGTTGGTGTGCTTAATATATTCATTTTTCTTTGAGTCTTGCTTGTATATAATATATGTCAGTATTTTTATTTTAGTTATTTCTGAAAATTTTATCAACGAACTGTAAATTTAATTCAAAAAAAAATTCGATCCCATGAATCGTAGAAGATCATCTTTACATTTAATTTTTCTCTACCTCTTCTATACAGTAGTACCATTGTTTATCACATACTGTTTCTATTCATATATACAAAATAATATATTTACAAATATTATTCAAAATTTGAGAACGAAGAAATTGCTGCATGTAGTCAATTGTTAATTTTTCTTACGCCATCAAATTATTTAATTTTCTATTTTTTAAAGGTTTGTTTAATTACATAGTGTTACTCATTTTTAATTTCATGATCTAATTCTGACATGAATCAAACTTGCTTCGTTGCATTGGATCAAGTAGATTTTTTTAAAAAAAATATATTTCGTTAAGTTTTTATCAACTAATATTTTGTCAATTAATTTATGATTCTTACACCTACTTATAGATGCAAAAAAATCCTTCAGATTTTTCTTTTATGACAACTCTAGGTTCAGAAGAAACAGATAAAGGCTCAACTTTGATGCCGATCATCTCTGTATTTTTAACACTCAGGAATGCTATTTGATTATATTCTTCCTCTTTTTTACAAACTCATAATTTTAAATAAAAAGTAAATTTACTCTTACCATAATGTTATATCTAATTATAGATTGATGAGATACATATTAGAACCATGTTACTAAGACTCTATCCGGATAGAGAAAACTTAGCATGGTCAAACCAAGATTACTGGGCAGAATCTGTCGTAAGACGGATGACTGTAGCCTTTTCGTGGTTGCCCGGATAAGTAACACACTCATGTGTGTGAAACTAGTAACAGTTTATATCGGAATGTCAGAGCCTCCTCATAAAAAGAAAACCAGAGCAAAGGAGAGGTGGGACCGAATGATGATCCCGAGGTCAACATGCGGGAACGGCATGGATAAAAGGGCTTGCTCGAAAGAGTGGACTTAGGATTTGTTCTAAGTGCCCAGGACCTCAGTAGGAAGTTTGAAATTTCCTCCTATAGAGACACAGGCGCTTCTAGTTGTTTCGTTTTTTTTTCATACCTTGGTAAGCATTGAATATTGGACAATGCATGCTTTGCCATCGACTTTTCATTTCATGCATTCTACAACTACATTTCATAACCTCATGATCTATTTAGACTAAGAAACAGTCCTCTTCAATGACTTTGTGATTAATATTTTTGTAGTTAAGTAGTAGGTGTTCTACCTTATATACTTTCTTACGAGTAGACCAGATTACATCACTCAACAGGATTCGAACTCGAATCTCAAAAATTTTGTTACTTTACTACATCAACTTTACACCAATTGGTCAAGAAAGCACAAGGTCTTCTGGTCAAAGTATTCAGTAAATGAATTTATTTATTATTAAAAAACTTAGATTAAAACCTTTTCGTCTTCTCGAACAAATGCATAATAAATAAAATAAGCAACTAAGCAAGCGATAACTATAGCTAAAAATACTTTGAGAATAAATGTTGACATCTTAGAAGAGTCAGGGACGATAGCCTCTTTTTTATCATTTATTATAATATTCTTTTGAGTTACGCTATCTGAAGAAGCAATGTCAGGTAAAGGAGTACTTTGTGGCTCATATATCCTGCTCATAACTTGACTAAATGCATGTGGCGAGAACAATAAAACCTTATTGGTACAAGCACAAACTCTGAGGGAATTCATTTTATAAATGTAATGAAGAAATGGCAGAAGTGTATTGTTGTTTACCTGGATATCGTTTAGGAAAAGAACCATAGTTCTCATGACATTTAAACAATCGATCAAACTAAAGATTATAGGAGATGCAAATGCCTTGATATCCATAAGATTCAAAGAAAAATCCATGAATGGCGACAAATCCAATAGTATATCATTAAGGAGTTTTTTATCAACAAAATATATACTTATAAAAGAGGACAAATTGGTCGAGATCTGATGATTACTAAATCTTGAATCATCGATGGCTTCTAAGGTATCAACAAGTTTCTTGAAGTTCTTTGCAAGCATAAGATTTTCAAGTTGATTCCTTGAAGAATCGTTTGGAGAACTGTTCACGAGCATGTTGATAAAATTATTAAACCACTCATTAATACTCTTAATAGGTAAAAACTCAGGAAAGGGTACATTTTGGCCCAGCTTTTCTAAAGCAGATAGCTCTACATCGATTTTTAATATTTCTTCCATTTGTGGAAGAATCTCTTTGGCTTCATTGATGCATTTATGAGTCAGTCTTGAGATTCTGGACTGGTTAGCTTTCAAAGGATAACAGCTAGGTAAAATAAAAGAGTTGACTTTATACTTTTCCAAATCCCTAGACAATATCTGGTTCAAAGTTTGAATAGCTGCAGGATCTTCCATGCTTTTACAGGCTAGATTAGTCTGAAGCATCGAATATTTATCAGAAAACTCCATAACTTTATCGTTCTGTGTTGTACAACTTCCAACCTTCAAAAGTGCAATAGAAGTCAAAATAGGAATTTTAAGCATGGGCTTAACGATATTTTAATTTAAATAGAAGGAAAATTTGATTTAATTAAACACAATCAAAATCAAGTTGAAAGATTTTACTTTGAGGTGAAATCAAAGCTTTAATTCGCCCCTTCCCGTTAAAATACTCTAAGACAATGTGATTCAGACCGATCTAAAACAAATTCAGACCTCTGGTTGCCATTTTCAGAATGTTTTGAAAAAATTCACGAAATTTTAATTTATCAATTTTATTTACAATTAATAATTTATCAAAAAAATAAAAAATCATTTGCTTGGAAAGAAAAAAGCATATCTGAAATGAAACTAATGATCCGATCAATCTGAACTTGTTGAAGACTATTTAATTTATGAAAACTCACAAGAATATTATGGTTTTTTTAAAATTGTTGTTCCATAAGTGATTCTTCTAAAATTATAGTTAAAGTTCAGAATTGTTTTTTTTTAAATCAATGATGGATGAACTGGTATTCATTCCTTTAATCTTCTCGAAGTAAAAGAACAAGTTTCGTGTTTTGTTCTGGAATAACAGATTAATTAAAAATTAAAATATCCGTTTTTGAATTATAAGCTTTTTTAAAAGAGAAATTTGAAAATATCAAAAACCGAAAAGGCATAAAATTTGCTAAATCTTTTGAAACTGATTCTGCTGTTTAAAATTGACTGAATTTTCTTGAAACGTGAAATTGATCATTCAAATATTTATTTAAATAAATAAGAGAATTTTCGATATTTTATACTTTTGATTGAAATCATAAAAAATGAAAGGAAATTTTAGCTTTCCAAAGAATTATGATAGTTAATCTATTGTTCTGAAATTCAATTGATCTTTGAGATTTTATAGATTCGGATTGAGTAAAACCAGCAAGCGGAAAAATGATTATGGCTCAACGAATAATTATATTCGTTCTTTATATGTCTGAGATTTCTTTGTAATTTTGATACCTGGTGAGTTAAAGAAGTGATTCCTGTAAATTAAAGGATTATAAAAGCCCAGTATAAAATGAAATCTGCTTTCTCCTGACTAAAGTGGGTCCTAGATCATTTGGATATTCCTAATGAAAAAATGGAGAGGACAGTACTGATCATAGAATTGTTTTAAATAAGATAAGGAGCTGGTAGTGTCTTTGAAATACATTGCACTAATTCTTGATCATAGAAACCTTAAATTTGCTATGTGATAATATTTATAATAAAGTAAAACAAGTGAATAGGATCATCCTATTCTTTGAACAATGATTAAAAAATGCATGAAATTGATTTATTTAGAATGTGGGCTAGTTCATGAAAACTCTTCAATAGCTGATCAATTTTTTTCAATTAACTTTAAAAATTTTACAAAATAATAATATGATAAATTGATTTAAATAATGCATTTTTCAAATAAACTCAAAGATTTAAGACATAAATCTCCTTCATCAGACGGTTACTAAACCGATTTATATTTTTTAATGATAGATCCAAATTAATTTCCTCAACGATATGCTTGAAATGACATCAAACAAGAGCAAAAAATAAAGGCATCTCCATATTATATTCGATATATAATATGCAATTTATATTGTGGTAGTTTGATGCTTCTATTAAGAGACTATCTATCTTTTTCTTAACATCTTGAAAATTTTTATGATTAGAAAAAATAAGAAAGACAGCAAGCTGCATTTGTTTGCAACCTAATTATATGTTGAATGATAGAAGTGTAATTCTCAAGTATTTCGGCATATAGTCGTCGTTTGATTTCAAAATGCGTGTGGCTTAAAAAAGTGATGGTAATATGATAAAACTTAGCCCCGAATTTAAAATGATTCGTTAAGTGTTTTTCCGATCTTGCTTGGGCCAGGTTTCCTCCATCCCTCGTGGGTGGGGTTTTTACCAACCCATTTGACAATAAGGTTTTCACCGATCACTAACTAGCTATAGCATTATAGTGAAAATAAATTACTTTTTTTGTTAAAGAATTTCATAAGATTTAAAGCCAAAATTGAAAAGGTCTATTCTATTAAAGTGATGTAATTTATGACACACTCACACAATAAACTTCTTCATATGCGGGATCTTTAATTCAGAATTAGTGCAAAATAACCTAGATATATTGATCTGCATCAGAATTTAATAAATAAATTTAAAAGACTCTGATAGAATAGACTCTCATTGAATGATTGACATTTGAGTGCTAAAGTATTCTACAAGGATTATCTACACGTTATTGATCTTTATCGGCGAGATTGTTGAACTGTGAATCTCGCACTTTTTTGAGTAATCCTATTAGTAGTAAATATTCTATAGTGATTCAGTTGGTATTTATACATGTTTTAAAGAACTTTTATTCTTGTTAAAATCTATCAAATCTTTTAGAACACTTTTCGCATAAATTCGTTCTCATTTGTATGATAAAGAGATTCAGGCCAATCACGCCAACTGTTAAATAAATATCCATATATTTCAAATTTATCGCGTAGCGAAAATAAGTTAAGGTATACAATAAATCCTCATTCATAGACTTAATTAATGGATTAACATGATTAAATAAACCAAAGTACCTTTATAAATCCTGTTTTGCTAAGATGGATGGTTCGGAAAATTAATCATGAAATACATTATGATAAAGATATATACAAGCAACTCGTTCCTTGAAGGTTAAAATGAAACAGCATTGCTTTATGAATCGAGTAATGGAGACATTAGATGATATCACTGCTTTGTAGTACGAGCCATGATGTCAATTTTATTAGAAGTGTTTAAATAGATCCTTTCTTAAGCCTTTAGTATAAAAATTTCAAATTATGAAACCTCATTGGCTTAAATATTAAAATATATAAAAATTAATACATCAATGAAATATTATCATTGTGTAGGAAATTTGGAATTAAGAAGACAAGAAAACTGAAATCCCATTCCGTTCAAGAAGTTGTAGCAAATGAAAATGTCGAGATTCGAGTAGATGTAAGAATTAAGACTCACAGACCAGATATCTTCTTACATGATACAAAGAAAAATGAAATAACTCTGATCAAGGTTGGAATTATCAATCTTGACCTATTAACTCAAGTTGAAAATAAAAAAACTAGAAAATATGATTTAATAGCAAATGAGTTATCATTGATTTACAAGTGTGAAGTGAATATAATTCCATATGTAATGACCTGGGAAGAGTTGGTAACGAAATACCACAACAACTATAGTAAAGAGATTGGGATTGAGCCTCAAGTCGAAGCGTACATCCAGTCTATTGTACATAAGAAAACTCTGAAGTCTATTTCATTTGAAAGACGACAAAGTATTGAAGAGGCGAACAACCATGTGAGTCTTGAGTAGTTAGAGCACAGATCATCGGATCTAGACTTGACACGGAATCAATCAAAGAGTGACAATTAGATTACCCATTAAATAAATTCTTTCAATGAAATATTATTTTTATTTCTGAAATAAATGCAATCAGTTAGCATTGAAAGATGAATCATATGATTCAAAATAAAACAATGTCTAATTAAGCAAATCATTTATAAACATTGTGTTTTTCTTTTTGATAACTACCCCTGAAAATATCAAGCTTTTCAGTGTTTTATGTACTTCGTCTTTATCATCGAGTTGTTCTAATTCTTCTAATTTATTTACACCTTGCTTAATATTAGAAAAAAGTCTGTGACAAAGCCCTTCTTCACTTTTATAAACACAGCTGTTTTCCAAACTGGATTTTATAGAATCATATATTTTAGGCGCAAAACTTAGTTCCAATCCTTTAATATGTTCATTTATCCCAAATTCCTTTTCTAAGGCAATGTATTTTTTCTTCATTTTCTTGATCTTGTCTTCTTCCTTTTTATTTTCAATAACTACAAATTCAACGTGTCTGAACGTTACGATTTTTTGATAAAAATATTCTAAATTTTTTACAACAAAAAAACAGTCTTGATTTTTCAAATACATTCCCTTAAAAATTTCTATTGTTTGATTGCCAGTTGTAAAAATAAGTTGAAAATCTTTATTTAATAGATTTCTAAAATCTTTTGTATCATCGTCTGAAATCTGAATTTTATTGGGAAAAGGATTCGTTGAGAGAAATATTTTCATGCTGGGGTTAAGAAACTTAGTGATCAAATCTTAGATATGTACATTTCATTGATTTGGTATTATGATTGAATAAAAAACATTTTTTAATCTTATCTCAGTCCTGAATTTATTTAATTAAAAAGGTACAGTGACGTTTAACTTTAGATGAGAGATGGGGATCTTGATTTCCTGCAATTGTATTGACTATTATCCTCTCAGGTATTACTTCTGACTATTAAAGATACCTATCCTCTTTGTTCTAATGATATTAAACGTCTTTTAACACATATGCGAGTCGCTCCCACTTCAGTAATTTAAACATTGGATATTGGGAATATTAACAACAACATTGCTTTGTCTTGCTCAAGACTTTATCGTCTGTCGAACTCGTATTTGTTTTACAATCCATTAACCAATTCAAGTTAAAAAATAAAATCAAAACCTTTTTAGTTTGTAATTCATTTAATTATAGTCAAGAAAAAACAAGATTTATTTAATATGTAATCTAATAGTTACTCTTTGATTGATTCCATATCAAGTCTCTTGTCTACACCCGATGATCTAAGCACTAACTGCTCAAGACTCACATGGCTGTCCGCCTCTTCGATACTTCTTCGTCTTTCAAATGAAATAGACTGGATGTACGCTTCGACTTTAGACTCAATTCCTATCTCTTTACTATATGTGTTGTGGTATTTCGTTACCAATCCTTTCCAGGTCATTACGTGTGTAATTATATTCACTTTACACTTGTAAATCAATGATAACTCATTTGCTATTAAATCGTATTTTCTAGTTTTTTCATTTTCAGCTTGAGTTAATAGGTCAAGATTGGTGATTCCAACCTCGATCAGAGTTATTTCATTTTTCTTTTTATCATGTAAGAAGATATCTGGTCTATCATGTTGTACTCCTGTATCTACTCGAATCTCGACATTTTCATTTGCTACAACTTCTTGAACGGAATGAGATTTCAATTTTCTTGTCTTCTTAATTCCGAATCTTCTACACAGTGATAAATGTATGCATCTTAACACTTCATTAAGCCTTCTCATGTAATCATGACCAAGCATACGGTCACATTTAGTAGCAAGATGATCTACTGTCTTTGGCGCAGCTTTGCAATGTGGGCATCTGACTTTTTCTCCAAATAATATATTTCTATCCTAAACTTTCCTTAATTAAAGTGCCTTCATCTCTTGGCTTCATATTTCCTTTGGTAAGCCATACTGAAGAATCTTTAATGGAGGCAAGTTCATGATCACAGACCCTAAACAACCTTTCGTGTAGTTGTTTGTTTTTGATGTTGGTCATTGGGGATTTAATCTGGGATTCATAAAGAAATTCATTGGTAATCTCGCCTTCTGTATTATACTTCAATTTTATGTATTTGTCAATTGTTGAGAGATGTGTCTTATTGTCTTCTTCAACCTTAATTATGGCATTACGCCTTAAGGACATATTTCTTGATTTTTCCAGTGAATTTTTTAGTTGGAGGAGCATACTCTCACTCTTATCTTCATTATTGGATATTCCTCTTCCCATCATGGCTCTTGGCAAATACAGCCTTTGTTTGCTGGCTGAAAATGGACTTCGTATTTCATTAGTACTCCTATATGGTAATTAAGTACAGACACTGCATGCTCGTTTATCGCTTTGAATAAATTCTTTGCATTCAGCTTGCTTTTACACAAATTCTTGATTCTTTTTAAATTTTCATTTCTTACTTGTTCAAAAGAATCTTTGGATATGATTATAGTTATAGAGATATCCTACAATATTGATAACTGTGTAGTTTTTCACGGATTTCACGCAAATAATTAGAATCAAAGATATGGTATATACTGCCTGCACATTTACCACCGAGCTATGGGGTTAAGTGAGAAACCTAAGAAAACGAACAGTTATTGTAATAAAAATTATTAAAGTAAGGTGAATAACCATAGTCCTTAGGAAGATAAATTAATCTCATTAAAAATTTTAAAGAGGAAAGGTTAGTTTATGATTATCAACAGATTTTCTTCACAACAATACACCATTATTATTGCCTAAATGATTTATATGAAGACTATATAAATCCAGCTTTAAGGTATTCAATGTTTTTAATTAGAAAATCTCTTAATAAAAGCTATAATAATTAATGTTGTATGAATTCAATAAAGATATCAGATGTTGATTAACTTGGGACTACATGAAATTGTAATTAAATTTTAAGACTCTTTAGCACAGTGGTATGAGGTTTGTTCGTAAAATGAAGAAAAACTCGAGTTCGAATCCTGTTGAATGCAATAATTTTAATATAAAATAACAGGTTAAAAAAAGTCCTTGGAAAGATCTGTGTCTTAGGTTAAATAAATCATGAAATTTATTGAATAAAAAAGATGATAAAACATGCCTTGATCCTTTGTTTCCAGAAATCAAAGTCTACCAGGATATAATAGTGTGTATGATTGGGTTATTCCCAGATTTAAGATTGTGTGTCTATCTGTAAAAGGAGATTGGTACCTTCAACATTCCAACTTTGGTAATTAAAAAATTGATCAAATAAATAAGGTCATCACAATCCTAAATTGCTAATTTTAATTTAATAATTATAATTCAGCTTTCTTTGCAATTCTACCACCAACCATGGTCATATGCTTCTCGTATTGATCAAGGAACATAGCATTAGAAATTCTAGTTATCTCAGCAAAATCTGCCTTGTCTTCGGATTTAACTCCCTCAAGAGCAATGACACAGCTTGATTTTTGATGAACAAGTGCGCCAAGTTTTTCCTTGGAAGGGACAATGCAGTATGGAATTCCATAGCTGTGGCAGAGTGTTGGAAGTGAAATGACTAAAGTCATGGGATCAACGTCAGCAGCAATAGCAAGGAATGCAACTTTTTTCTGCATTATGAGATCAACAACATGCCTCAAGCCAAACTTAAGAAGAATAGGCTTGGGTCCAGCTTTTGGATTCTCACTCTTGAGTCTTTCAATTTTCTGTTCCCTTGTCTCTGGTGAATATTTAGAAAGCAATGATAAGGTCTTGTCAAGATCACATCCTTCAAGTTGGGTTTTGAATTGATTGATTGGTGCTGGTATTTTAATTGCGTTGGCTAATTTGGTTATCTTGTTATTAACAAAGATCTCTCTAGCTTTGGGATCAACTTTCTCAACAGGCTTAGTTCTTTTGTTCGAAATTCCAAATGCCATTGGGTTTAAAATAAAATTTTTATTATCAAAAAAAACGGTTAATGAAAGCAAAGATTAAGAAATAAAGGATTTTCAAATTATTTCGTTGTAAAATATCTGAAATGCATTAATGCTATTGAAGTTATTAATTTCATGCCCCTGTCTATTCAAGCTAGATTGACTATAAACTAAACATCTTTAAAATCAAAGTAATTATTTAGCTAAGGACGTAGTGAAGAATGACTTTATTTTCGAATGAGTATCTTTTTAATTATCGTATATTCATTTATTTAAGATCTCTTGATATTCTCGGCTGAAAATTTCATCTTGCATTTTTTTAACGATTGTATTTTAATGAAAAAAAAAGCAATTTATTTTCACTATGTTGCTATAGCTAGTGAGTGATTGGTGAAAACCTTATTGTCAAACGGGTTGTTAAAACCCCCATCCACAAGGGATGGAGGAAACTTGGCCCAGGCAAGATCGGAAAAACACACTCAGATCCCTCTAAATTCAGGACTTAGCCCTATCATACCCTGGCCGACTTCGATAACTAGGAGTAGCATATATGTTTTATACCCAAAGTGGAATGGCTTCGTGTCCATATACATACACTTTCTTGAACCACCCGGCATTTTGAAACCAAACGCTACACAGGACTCCTATGTGTCGTAAATATTACACCTCTACCTCCTACATCAGACATGCTTTACAGACAACTGCAGCCTGCTGTCTTCCTTATTTTTCAAATTCATAAAAATTTTTACTAGGAGTTAAGAAAGAGATTGCCAATCTCTTAATGGAAACACCAAGTTTCAGCATTATAAAGTGTTTATTATACCGCAAGACAGTATGAAGAAGCTTTCCTTTCTTGCTCTATTTTAAAGTCATCTCGGACTCTAAAAGTATTAGTTAAATGTTTAATTACAGTTTGATTCTCCTATTGAATTATAAAATATATAATAAGCATGGAAGAGCTGGTAACGAAATATCACAACAAGTATAGTAAAGAGATAGGAATTAAGCCTAAAGTCGAAGCGTACATCCAGTCCATTGTACTCAAGAAGACTCTAGCGCATCGAAGAGGCGGAAAACCATCTGAATCTTGAGCAGTTAAGTGCACAGATAATCGGGTGTAGACAAGAGACTTAACACGGAATCAATCAAAGAGTAACTATTAGATTACACATTAAATAAATTCTTTAATATAAGCATGAATATTTATCTGATATGTGTTATAAAAATAGTAAAATATATCGGCATATTAAGCCAACAATACCCTTGGTGTTAATATGGTTCTTTAACTACTCTATCGGCAATATATTTTTTTAACTTAAAAATGTTAAAAAAAAGTAATAAAATCAACCAATCACTGTTTTATTAAATGGAATCCTGAATAATTGTAGAATTACCTATCCTAATGCTTTGGGAGAATCAATAATTGAAAAAGAATAAAAATTAACGCCATGACGATTATTAAATAAATATTTTGAACACTGATTTTAATTTCCTAATTTAATTAAAATAGATTGGAAGGGATGGGGAAATTATTACTGCCAAGTCATTATTGTTTAGGATAAAGCTTTAGAATTAAGTACCATTTGATAATAATTAAAAACATCTTTCTTTTAATGGCCTGAATAGAATATGTGTCTTTAAAAAATCTCTAATTAAATTACTTAAGCAGGTTGTTAGGATCAAATATAAATATATTTGTGTTTAGTACGTTTATGTGATAATTTAAAAGGTAACAATCAGAAATAATCCCCTTGAGAATTGAGAAAATCTTATGTTAATAAGTTAATTATCTTATGATTGATAGAATAAATATGATTTTAATTAAATTTTGTTGATTTAAAGAATTCCACTAGTTTGTGGCTTTTTCTCATGTCTTTTACCTAGGTTAATACACTCTTCTATTATAAATAAAAGCTTTTTCATCTCGTGCTCTTTCAATTTCAAGTAAGAATAAGGCATAGAACAATCTATGAAGTAATTAAAAGACATCCTGTATGTATCGAGGAGCTTATTTCTTAAATTTTCTCTTTCAAATGAATCACCTATTATTTTTTTCAAATCTTTCAATTTTTTTGTTTGAAATAATTCAGGTATTAATTCAGTATTTCCACTATCAAATAGCTCACAGACAAACAAAGAAGATTCGTTCTTAATTATCTCAATAAAGTAATCACTTTCCTTGAAAATTAAATAGTGATGATCATAAAAATTCTTCATTACTTGAAAATATATCAACCCAAAATTATTATCCCCTAGTTCATTTTTAATATCAACGTTATTAAAATATTTTTCAATATCTGTGTTCTTTAAAATCAAGGTTTTGATATCAAGAAATGTTTTGCAGAATTTCAGGCTTTTTAATTCCCTAAAGGCCATAGTCCTGCTAGGGGACTTGTTTGCTAGATAATGACCCAGAAAGTAAAAAAGCTCTTCAAGCTTTGCCTTGTCTTGGTAGTATAAAATTGGAAGATCGTTATCGTTGAATGTTGATATTTCCATGGATTCTTTTATTAGATTCTGTGCCAATAAACTTTCCAAATCCATCAAATCTTTAACATCCTCGTTCAGATCCGGGTAATGTTTACTTAAGATCACTAAAATATCTTCAAATTTGGTATTACTCAAGATTGAATCGTAATCCTGTTTCTTTAGCAAAGAATTAAATCTGCTAAATATATCTGAAAGAATAAATCCGTTGTTCCTGGAATTCTGGCTCAATTTCGAAATATCAGTCATGTAAAAAAAAATAAGTGATTTAGTTAAATAAAATGTTTCAGATATAAAACAAAATTTTGAAAATTTTAATGATTTGTGCCGGAAATATGAAATGAGTGATCCTTTTCAAGAATATTTTTTAATTAAATAAGTCGTTATTTAATAATAAAACGGCTAATTTCAATTTTTAATTTAATTATTTTACAATATTAATAAAGAAATAAAAATTATATTAAATATTTTCGAGAGGTGCGTATAAGCCAATGTAAACAGAATGAATATCCTTTTGTTTTAAAAATTCAAAGGCCAAGAAATCTAATCCTACTTCAAATGCAAATTTTAAATCCATTAAAACTCCATGTTTTTCACTGCTTTTAAAATAACAGCAACCAGAACTGAAATTCACCAAATCAATAATTTTTCCATTGGGAATAAAAATAAATGGCAAAGGTGAATTTAAAAGAAAGTCAAAGTAAAAATTATAGCTGACATTTTCCTTTACACAAATGTTAGAGATATTCGTTTTGGCATAGATAAGTCCTGCTGTGGAATTAATTGAAAATGAATAAGAAGAATCAAAAATAAAATTTTTATAAAACAAATACATGTAAGACTCATGTGCTTGGACGTGTTTGGTTATTTCTGAATCCCTTTTGGAAAGGGAAGAATGTCTTTGTAGTAGTCTGGGAAATGCTTGTTTAGGGATCGTTATAGATTCCATGATGTCGTCTAGCATGGGGGTTAAAGAAAGATTGCTAGTCATAGAAGGGTGGATCTGACTATAGTAAAATGTATCATATCACTCCATTTTAATCTCTTTATCATTTATTTATACTAGAACTCCAATAATTATGTTAAGGTTCTAGAAATAAAGATTAAGATTATCAATTGCTTGTACTCGATTTTTCAAGATATAGGAATAAAGACTATCAGGATGTGATTAAGAAAATAGCTTATTGTAGAAACATAGGAAATCCATGTTTTTCTCACTGAATGAAATTCGACTGAAGAAGATATTTTGACTTGTTACAAAATAATATTTATCTATTTAGAATAAATGATTGATTTATAAAATGAAATGGCTTATAAAATACTGATTTATTTATGCTATTTTTATAATTGATCGGTGGAAATCTTATTGCTTTTAAAAATTCTCTGCACTGGAATGGAGAAATTTGTCTAAGTTAAGCACAATCATGTCATATCAAGCCTTGATGTCTAGGAGTAAATATATATTTACCATCAATGTGTAATAATTCTGTATCAATGACATATACAGATACTGTAACCCTACATGTGAGGTCAATACATAAAAAATCTTAAGCTTGTCTTTTCGGGCGGGCAGAATCTGTCGTGAGACAGATGGATGACTGTAGCCTTTCGTGGTTGCCCGGATAAGTAACACATTTATGTGTGTGAAACTAATAACAGTTTATATCAGAACGTCACGTCACAGCAGACTCATATAAAGAAAAATCCCAAAAAAAGGGGAGGTGGGCCGGATGATTGCATGCGTGTGCAGAGCGGCATGGATAAAAAAGGGCTTGCCCGAAGCTCGAAAGAGTGGGCTTAGGATTTGTTCTAAGTGCCCAGGACCTCTGTAGGAGGTTTAGAATTTCCTCCTATAGAGGCACAGGCGCTTCTAGTTGTTTCGTTTTTTTTTGTCTTTTCGTGCTTAGAATTTTTTAAGCGCCAAGGATTCAAAGAAGATTAATAATGAGATATCCAGACTCTTAAAAGAAAGTTTTACGCCTCGAGCATTTTGTGTGATGATTTCCTTTTTTGCTGTAGTTCAGAATCATTTTTCATCAAGGAAATAAAAATGTAAATTATTTTCACTAAATTTCTATAGCTAATCAGAGAGAATGAAAACCTTATTATCAAACGGGTTGATAAAAAAAACGAAACGGGTCACTCTAAATTCAGGGCTAAATCCTAACATATCCTGTCATTCTTTGTCAACTAGGATGAAGTATAACTTTATACATAAGTGAAATAGATTTGTATAAATATACAAACCTCAACGCAATTTGAAAATCAAACTATACACTTGGAAAATATGCATTGTAAATACTCGAGTATTACATCTCTACCTCCTAATAACAGGCTTGTTTTATAGAAAACTTCAATCTGCTGTCTTCCTTATTTTTATAGCTCATACAAATTTTTCAATGAGTTAAGAAAGAAATAACCAATCTCTTAATAGAATCATCATGTCTCCATACTATATAAGTATGTATATTGTATCACAAAACAGTATTAAGATGTTTTCCTTTTTTGCTCTAGTTTAATGCCATCTCAGATAGTATTTATACCTTAAATCTGATAATCCATTACAGATTTTCTAATAAGGCAGGATTACTAAAGTGATAAGTAACCAGTCATAATTCGATTGTAACTATTGGTTAATATTCAATATACATTCAAATGTGATGCTTTCATGTGTCTTTTTATGCACAAAGATATCCATAGATTGGATTATCATATTTTTACTATTATACAATGGGTATTGTTATTATACTTTACTAATCAATAATTTATAATTGACTTAGTAAAGTATAAATTATAATTAGGGTAAGTAAATTTGCACCAATAACAATCATTTCTCAAAACGTCATTTTAATTCTGTTCATTTATATACAAAAGTATAATTAGTAGAATTCAGGTTAAAAATTAACTATGACAGCATATTGTCGATTAAAGATTTGACTAGACATTAAGGATAGAGGAAAGTGTCACTGTTTAATCCAATTGAAAATTCATATGCTGAGAGAATCCCCTTTAAGATGTAAAAACAAAAAAAAAGAATTAGGGGTATCCATCTCTTACATAATATTGTATTTATCCATTTTTCTTAACCTGATTAAATGCTCAATTCATACTTCAGATCGAAATAGAGAAACTGATGATCATTGTTATGGAAATAGCCACAAGGATTCAAGTTGCCCTATCAATGGTTCAGGTTCAAATAAGAAATCAAGACCTGAAGTAATAGATCTTGAAATTTACTACTTTAGCTATCCAGAAAATAAAAACTCTATACAGAGACACAAAGAACAAGCGCCTATTGTTCAGGCATCGCAAGTAACGAAGAGTTCTCATAAAGGTATCATTGATGTAAATTCAGATTTTATCAATGATCAAAAGGCAAAATACCATTCAATTCCAAGTGATGAAGTTGCTACTATTGCACCAAACAGGAGTACAGAAGTTAAGAATCCAGTAGAAGACAAACAAGATACGAGTAGTTCCAAAAAAGACAGGTTTTCTCCAATCGAGGAAAGCAATTTAGAAAATTCACGGAAAATACCAATCAAACTCATGGAATACCATCTGAAAGCCATAGAATACCTAGCTTAGATCAGAAAGCAAACAACCAAGATACTTCAAAGAAAGAATCGAGTAGCTCAAGAGATGGCTTATTGGAATCTAATCCTAAACTTTCTATCGCCGAAGATTCTTCTTTCATGTCAGTCAAAATATAGCATGTGATTCAAATGACTACGAATTATTTCGAAATGCAGATAGTAAAGAAGCAGTCTGCTTACTTGAATTGAGACACATAGAAAATAAAGCAAGATTAACAGAACCTGATTCTGAGCCAGAAAAGAATGAAATTTCTCATCAAGTATCTTCTAATATAGTAAGAAAGGCAGGCTGCCCATTTTGAAAAATAAATTAAAATGTGGCTTATACAAAATAAATCAAGAGCTTGATATCAATAGGAGAAATATTAAAATATTGTGAATCTTCAATTCATTTGGTATTAAATAAATTCTAAAAATTAAGTATTGCAAATACCTTATCGAGTGTAGATCTTATTATTTATTAAAAAATTAAGTATTGCAAATACCTTATCGAGTCTAGATCTTATTATTTATTAAATGATTGTTGGTAAATTGTACTTATATATCTTTAAATGAAGCTATGCACAAACGTATTCCGCTTTAATGGAATCTTTACATTCGAATAATAATGCCCCTATTATGTGATTTTCAAAGAGGTTTATCTTGTTTAAATCCTACATAGCCTGAAAATTAGATTGATATTATCAATCCATTCGAATAAGGTCTTATCCAGAAAAAGTCTTAAATGCTTGAAGTGAATAAACATGAGCATGTGGGGATTTGTATTTTTAATTAAATAATTAAAAGATTTCAAAATGCTTTTTTGTTGAGAAAAAGCTCACCTTAAAAAGAGTCAATTGAATTTATAAAGATATTTTAGCATCAAAACATAGAAATGTGATTTGGTTGCAAGCAATCAACATAATTAATAAAAATATTAACAAGATCATAATTGTGTATTTAACTGTCTTTTTGAGAATGTTTTAATTGTTCTCAGACATTCAATTATCGCTTAAGTTTTAAATATTCTCTATAAATCAAAATTTATCTTCATTAATAAGACATTTAATCTTAATATTATTATCTAGTATTCAAACTTTATCATTATATATGACCGATGATATGCATTTTGTCTGTTTATCTGATCAGTTCTTTATAATTTTGTAAATTTAGTGCCTATGAAATCCTATAATTAGATTGTAAATGGAATGTAAAAATATTATTATTAAATCGCTTTACTATGATAATTATTGTAATAAATTGCTTGTTTTATGTGTCATAGCATGTCCTAAAGATAAGGCCATAGAACAAAATACTATTCTAGTATTTCTTTGGGGATTTTAAGATCTTTGGTTTGACTCCAGTGGATATTTGTTGCAAGAAGATATTAATCTTTATTTAATGAAGGCTTAACCTTTATCTTTTTTAATTTATTGTTTAAAGTGATAAAGGTTTTCAATCAAGGTCAAATGAACAAGCGAATCCTTATTTTGTATATCAGGTTTGCTTTATATTTCCTAAATTTGTAATTAAAAACTTTTCTTTAATTAAGAAAAAAAATTAATAATCTTTTTATTCTTTTATAGCAGAGATGGCCTTAAATTAAAGCAAGAAAGAAAATCAATTTCATTCTGGCTTGCAGTATAATATGTTTTTTATATTTGGTTTGGAAGCTTTTGTCTTTCACTAAGAGTCTGACTGGCTATTTCTCAATGCCTTCAAAATTTTAATGTTAATATCAAATAGCAACATGAAATTTTTAAGTTGACTGCTGTCACAATTAAAAGACGAGGATGTAATTATAAAGTGTTTCAAAAGCATAATCTTCCTGTGTATCCTTTGGATCTTGAAAGTGGTTGTATATAGAATTGGCATATATTAATTTCACTTTGAGTATATATATACATTTATTTCTAGTTATAAGTAGTCCGAGATGACTTTAAACTAGTGCAAGAAAGGAAAGCATCTTCATACTATCTTGCGGCATAATAAACACTTTATAGTGCTGAAAATTGGTGCTTCCATTAAGAGATTGGCAATCTCTTTCTTAACTCCTTGTGAACATTTTTATGAATTTGAAAAATAAGGAAGACAGCAGATTGCAGTTTTCTGTAAAGCATGTCTGATGTAGGAGGTAGAGGTGTAACATTTACGACACATAGAAGTCCTGTGTAGCGTTTGGTTTCAAATACCGGGTGGTTCAAGAAAGTGTATGTATATATATGGACACAAAGCCATTCCACTTTGGGTATAAAACATATATGCTACTCCTAGTTATCAAAGCCCATCAGGATATGATTGGGCTTAGTCCTGAATTTAGAGGGATCTGTTGTGTGTTTTTCCGATCTTCCTTGGCCAGGGCCAAGTTTCCTCCATCCAAATGGAGTTTTTAGCAATCCGTTTGACAATAAGGTTTTCACCGATCACTCACTAGCTATAAAAATCTAGCAGAATATTATTGGGATTTGTCAGAATTATTTTGTGTGATTCTTTGAATACTTTCCTAAACTTGTCCAGCCAAGTTTCTCCGTCCCGTGTGAATGAAGTTTTTAGCAAAATAATGAAAACTAATTACATTTTCTTAACGGAGATCTGAATTCAAGATATTAAATATCTAATTAATATATACAGTTCTAATACAATTGGAATTCAATGAATATGCATCACCGATCAATTTAATGGAGACTTAGAGCTAAGTCCTGAATAAATATGATCTTCACATCATTTTTACTTATCTTAGTCGATTCTGAATTGTGCATCAAAACTATGAAGTCTCCTTGGTACAGTGATGAAAAGTTGACTTTATCAAATAAGAAAACCTTCCGATTCGGGTTCGAACCCCGTTGGGTTAACTAATTTGGGTCTACTCGTAAAAAGCATATAAAGCAGAACGATTGCTACTTCAGTACAAAATTGCTAGAATAACAAATTCTTTGAGAGGACTCTATCTTAAATTAATGCATTGAAAATAAAAGCATTGTTCCTCTTGTAATTAATGACTATTATATTATTATTGAACGGGTTGTCTCTAGAATGTATGTTAGTTAGTTCATGTGTAAAAAGAAGTTAGGTACCTTCAGTTAATAAATTAAAAAATTCAAATTATAAGAGAATAAAGGCAAAAAATCATTATTTGCCTTAAAATGCTTTAATAATTAAAATTGTGTTAGAATCAAAATAAAAGAATGTTTATTTACTTGAATTAGAATATATCGTCCTCTCTTTTATTAAAGACTAACATGGTTGAAATAAACATTATAAGGAGCTTAAGCCCTGGAACAGAACTGATCCAGATTGTAATCATGCCAAAGAAAGGAATATAGCCAAACACCCCGGCTCTAGTCTCATCTGGCAGCAGAAAGGTTCTCCCCCTTCGATACAGTCCAACATCATCACGCATATTGTTATCTCCCTTCGTTAGCAATTCAATGCCTTTGTTGATCCTAATGACTCGATGCACTATCGGGATGTCTCCTTCCCTCACTTGGTAAACAAGAATGTCTCCTGTCTTGTATTGCTGTGGCTGTAAAAATAAAATGTCTCCTCTTTTGAATCCGGGCTCCATACTCTCACTCAACACACTGACAATAGGACTGTCATTGTTAAGTAAAATTCCTATAAATTTCCAAACCATGTAACTCCCAATTAAAGAGTACCCAGCAAGAACAAGTTGTGAAATATTCTGTCTCCAAGTTCTTCTTCTTATTGCACGTAAATCAATGAACTCTTCCAGAAATTCCATGGGTGCAAAAAGAAATTAAAGAAAAGTGAGATCAAAAAGAAGAAGGATCACTACAGCTTTGGGATCAATACGATCTTTGAATTAAAGCTGATTGTTCTGTATTTTTAAGTAAATAATATAATAATTAGTCAGGTTTATAATTAAATAAAGTAACAATCTTATAGAAAAAATGATTTAACAATAATAAAAGACCAATTCTATAATTAAAGAAAGTAACAGAGTTATCGAGAATATTATTTAACAGTGATTATTAAATAAAATATATTTGAAATGTTTTTTTCTAGAAAATATATTTGAGATCACTTTTTAACTGTCAAGATGAAACATTTACGTCTTAAAAATTCAAATTTATCAGAGGATGCTTCTTTTTTGGTCTTTTTCTTATTCTAAGATTTTAGATATTGAAAACCTGAATCCTCAGGCTACAGATTATTCCCCTTGCAGGATTGATCATAATCCCAGTTTGAGGCAAGCCAATGGTACCCTTCATGGTGGATCCATTTTAGAAGGCAGGGCTAAAAGCTATGATTATTTACCAGATCATTTAAATGATACCTTGGACGGTTCTCGTCAGAATCAATATGCACCTGGGCGTATCGGGGACGTCTTAATAGCAACTTGTTCAAGTATTCATCCACTTTACAAGCCTGGTGGAAATAATTATGACAGTTCTAGGTTACCTATTCATCCACTTTATTCACGGTCAGGTAGAAACACAAATATCAAAAATGAAGTCACACATCCCCTGTATTCCCGTCTTGAACCAAGATTGAAGAATTTAAACTCTAGAGAATTGGCTGGTGGCTCTAATTTTGATAAAGCTCAACAACAAGAAGTCTATGGATATCACACCAATGTACCTGATTTGAATCAGTTGTCTTCAGGAAGCGCTCATCAACAAGAAGTCTATGGATATCACAGCAATGTACCTGATTTTAATAAGTCGTCTTCAGGAAGTTCTCAGCAACAAGAAGTCTATGGATATCACAGAAATGTACCTGATTTTAATAAGTCGTCTTCAGGAAGTTCTCAGCAACAAGAAGTCTATGGATATCACACCAATGTACCTGATTTGAATCATCAATCTGAAAGTAATCAAATTCTTCTAAATGATTACATCGATAAACACTGGAGAGCAAAAGAGGATTTGTCCTTGAAGAAGGATGCTAAATTAAAATCACATTTACCATATCATTCAGGTGAATTGATGTTTAAAAAAATGATTGGATTTTCTGAGGGCGATAAGTTAAAAACTCGAGCCATGAAATTCAACAAATCGAATTCTTGTGATATTAAATCCATTTCTCAAAAAATGAAGGGTGTTAAAAGGTTTTTAACAGCCAAAGACATTGAATATTTTGCTAGATAAATTGAGGACTAAGAATTAAAACTCTAAAAAATTCTTCAACAAAAACGAGCTCTTTACTGATTCGAACTTATTTAATCTTACAAGGATGATATGATTGTATTGAATAAATTAATTTCAAGTATTGTCTTGTAAATGAATTTTGATCAGTACCTGTTATTAATCTTGAATTGAAAACAATATTAAAGAACTTTATGTACAAGAAGATTTGATGTTGAAATTTTGACATTATTAAGAAAATCTGTTATCATCATTATTTTATCGATCAGATTGGCTTGAAAAATACCGTGACTGAAAAGTCTTATGGTTAGTATAACTGTACCTTATTCTTTTAAGAAATGAGGTGTATTTCATGGTAAAAGATAAAGAAAGTTGATAGCTTTACCTTATTGTTGAATTTTTTATTAAAATAGTCTTTGGGTTTCATGAATGCTATGAGAAATCTCTGCACCTATCTTCAAGACATAATACTTCCGGCAGTGAATGAATGCTTAACTTTTTAAACCTTCTGAAATAAAAAGAATATTTATTATTGGTTGTTACCCTTGCTTTGATCAATCTCAAGAAGACAGATAATGCATTTTTTAAAATTTATTTAATATATTTCTCAGGTTTCATATGATTCTACATTTGTTGGCTTGTCTTTGTGACTTTCAACGATACAATTCGGTTGGAAAATACGAATCTCTAGAAGATTTGAATGATCCTTTTAATCACAAAATTCCAAGGTATGGAAGTATTAATTATTTTGCAGAACAATCCAATGGATTGCTGGAAAAGGCTATTGTGCAATCAGAAGGAACCAGTCTTTTAAGTGTAGATAAACGGGTAGATGTGTTGGCCGAAGGGCTGTCTAGTTCTAATGGTTCTATTGCTTCCTCTAGCTCAAGCCTCGGTGGGTTGGCAGGTTCTAACAGTTCTTCTGCCGCCGCTGGCTCTTCTGGTTCTAACAGTTCTCCTGCCGCCTCTGCCTCAAGCCTGGATGCCCCTTCTGGTTCTAACAGTTCTCCTGCTGCCTCTAGCCCAATTCCTGGTGTATTACCTTCTTCTAAAGGTTCCCCTGCTGCCTCTGTCCCAGGTTATAGAAGAAAATCAACAAGGCTAGATACACTTCAAACAAAATCTAACAATAACATTCATTTAAAACCTTTCGCTGCAGTAGAGGAGAACTCACAAGCACTTGTTAATGCTTTGATACGCCGAAAGGAAGCAGAACTGATTGAAAGCCCTTACACTTTTGGTTCCAGTAAATTCCAAGGCCTTAATAACGGCACTGTGCTAGGAATGGGTGGTCTCGCGAACCCTGATCTTCCTGACCAAACCTTTGATCATATATTAACTAATCTTGGCCAGGTTCATTATGGGGGTTTGAAGCGTATTTTGAATATGTCGTTTGAATCTAAAGATACCGTTGGAATCGGATTTTACGATCCTAGGTTATTAAGATCTGAGAGATATCAGTTGGATTCTTATGGGAATTCATCGAGGCCATTTGACTCTGGTGGCCATAAAAGCTTATTAGGCAATGATGACTCAAACGTGGACAATGATATTGAATGTTTTAACCCATCGAATGGATTTGGATATCCTTATTGCAAAAATGAGAAGATTGTTGATATTCATTTTGATTTATCGAATTGGAAAGGTCCTTACAGGGTCAATGCTCATTTAGAGTCTCCCCTCCATGTAAAAAAAACCTGATTATAGTCAGAGCTTTCACCTTTCAAATCGGAATCGGAAGGGTAATAAGAAGGGAAGTGCAAATGGATTAGTGAGACGATTTGTTACACCTGAAGATGAATTTCATTATATGTAAATTTTTAATTAAAAATACTGGGTTTTAATTTTATTGGCGATAGAAAAGCACAAATAGGTTGTAAAGTTGGTGATAAACAGGATTTGAAGATGGAATATCAGTTGATTTTAGTAAGGTATTTAAATTATTAATTGCAACTAACTTATCAGTAATAAATTAGTTTTCAACCCGTATAAAATAAATAAATAAAGTGAGTATTTTCAAGGGGAATTCCTAGTAAATATTACAATCCTTTAAATTTGTTATATATATCCTTATTCATACATCGGTCTCATTTCAGTGCAGTGGAATTTCCTTTTACACTTCTTTACTTATTATATTTGAATCTGTCTAATATCGGTGCGATCAAGTATGGAAGATCTATTTCTTAATATTTATTGCATTTTCAGGTAAAGGAGGTTTGGTGCTTTTTAAAACAAATATATCAAAGTCAATCTAAAACCATTTTAAATATCTTCCAGGAAGTTATGCTATGCTGATAACGGTTCTCTTTCTAAACAGGGTATTGTCTTCTATAACGGAATATTACGCTCCCAATTTTAATTCTGCCTTTGGGAAAACAGGGTTCCAAAATTATTCATCGGGGGATCAAAGAGCTTTGAACACCTCAAACGTAAGACGGGGATCCCAAAATATGCTGAGTGAAGACGTTAGAGCATTCAACGCTACACTTCTTGAAGATGAAATTCCAATGGAATACTTTCACGAGGGCTATGCCACCAAAGAAAGCTTGAGTGGACTTCTCAATGCGTATAAAAACCACAGGGTCGGATGTAATAAAACAGGGTCTTCAGGGTTGCATTTTAACCTGACAGCCAACAAAAAGACTGACAAGGGTATATTAGGTCTAAGAGGGACATATGACAAATATGGCCAGGTAATTGGAGGAGGTATTTTACAAAAAAAGCATTTATTAAATTGTCAAGGAATGCAGGACATATTAAGCCTGAAGCTGGAGTCAGGTCTGAAGCTATCTGAAGGGTTCAAAACACCAAAATTTGAGTTCCTGGCTACGAAAAGCAATATTTTGTCGAGTGGGGCTGAGTACGATAAACAAAGAGGAGTCGGTGGAATGGAAATCGAAGATCCAGATCCAACCAGAAATACAGATCCGAATAAATTCCGGGGTAGACTCCTCCTGGGCTATAAAGATCCAAGTTATCCTAGTAGTGACCCAGAAAACAAGAATGATTGTATGAGACCGTCATTCGGATTCGGATATACACATTGCAAGGATGATATTAATTTCAATGACGGGAAAATTCCACTCAAAAGATGGAGGGGGAATAGGTGGTATTATGAATACAATGAATACCCTGAGGTTGATAAGGTAGCTTACCTTAACTATTCTGAGGGTCAGAGACTGGGAAACATGATCAAAAAAGAGGTATATGCAGCAAAATGCCAATCATCCTGCAGTAGACGAAAAATCAGCAGATTCATGACCCCAAAGGATATGTTCTGAGCACATGTCGAAGGTATTGATATATTTTAAGGTAAAAAATAAAAACTAATAATAGAAAATTTAATTCTTAGTATCAATGTTAGAATCGAGTGTATAATTACCTGGAATATTATACTTTTTAATCATACTGTTGGTGACCTTGTCAACCAAAATTCTGTCAGTATCCAACACACCAACTTTGGGTATCAAATTCTCTTTTCTCTCCTTCTCAGCCTCATACGACTTTATGTAAATCCCTGTGACTTGTCCCTTTTGAATTCTCTTATATAAATATGTTGCATATCCAGCTATCTGGTTTCTGATCTTTTTATTTTGGGTAGTTGAGACATCCTTGACAACTGAAAGATTATTTTCAAAATCCTTGTTGATTCTGCTAAAATAAAGCTCGACTATGGCTCGGGAAGCTCTCTTGACTGACTTTCCTCTAACTTTTCCCATTTGGGGTAAAAATTTGAAAAAATTTAAAAATTTTACTGTGCGACAGAAAGAAAGAACAAATGAATTTAAACTGGTAAATTTTAGAATTGGATTTCTGAACGGGTGAATTTTAGAATTGGATTTCTGAACGGGTGAATTTTAGAATTTAATTTCTGAATATTTTTGAAAGGAAGCAATGAAAATTCGAAAGTAAAGAAATTGATGTGATTTTGCTTTAGATTATAAAATGTTTTATTTATAAAACTAAGTTTCTTTAAAGTGTCTCTTTATAAATGCCAAAGTTATATTTATTCTTGAGATAATCCCTTATCCTTCCACCTTGTTAGCCATAGAATGTGTGGTTGTTCTAGAACTCGTGTGAAACCATAACTACCCAAATGTATCACATCAGCCTTACCTTCTGTATTTTTACAGTCGATTTTAAAATTTGTATGAATTCTTAATATCCTGTGAATTTTATCTTCTTTTGTAAATCAATAAATTCCTTTTTAATCTTCTAAATTTCTCAAAAAACCCTTTTTATTTTTGCCCAATGGAAGATCATTTAAATTCGCTTTTAAAGGGAAATGATTATTCTTCCTTTCTTAGATTTTATAAATTCAATTACAATTCACTGTCCTCGAATTTGTTTCTGAAGAGCATTGCATTGCTTTCTTATCTTGCTTTGGATGATTTAGTGCAGTTCAGTTGTCTTGTTCAATCTGTGGATATTTCTGCTTTGGATGACGTAAATGTTTCTTTTGTCCTCAAGGTGCATGATTCTGTTTTGCAATACGATACTGATTCAATTGAAGAGCTAACTCGATCGTGTGATCCTTCTTTCGCCTTTCTTATGAATCAAATACTGAATAAAGGCAAAGAGAACGTTATTAACATAATGAACGTTGATATAGCAAAAGGAAAATTAAAGAAAATTCAAAATGACTATTTGAATGACATAAAAGACTGCATTTTTGTGGTTAAGAATTATTCAGGTAATTAAATTTGTTTGATGTTATTTCCTTAATGTTAAGTTTTTTTGTGGGAAGAGGAATTTCTTTATACCGATTTTAATGGAATGATCTAGAATATATTAAAATGAAAAAAATATGTCAAGCTAGTCATTTTCCGAACAAGGTATTTATTTTTAATTGTAAGCTGCTTCGTATCCTGCAGATTTATTTGAATGTTGAGTCTACAAGGCACTACTTTGCATTCCATAATTTACTTGGTTATCTTCCCCTTGATGCGTTCCTCCAATAAATAAATCTTCTGTTTAATATTCTCACATCCCATTCCATCGGCTATTACGTACCACCATATGCTTTGCAATATCTGCTTCTCGCATCCAAAACCCTTCTCCATACATTCTGCTATAATTAGTGCTCCCTCAATATTACCTGATATTGCTGCTTTGAATGCATTTATAAAACCCTCCTCGAGCCTTTTCAACCTTTTTCCATAAAATGGCTCAAAGTCTATACTCTCTTTCTTTTTCAGAACCCCTATTTCCAGGTTTGTCATCAAAAGCATATTGTTGTTAATTACTATCTTTTCGAACAGCATCTCTATCTTTTCGTTCCTTTCTACCCCAAATAATATCTTTGCTACTTTCAGGTATCCTTCTGACAACCCATTTTGGGCTGACATAAGGTAATATTTGAATGCCATTTCTAGGTCATATTTGACTGTTTTTGCCGTTTGGTATTCCAGTCCCAGCTGATATTGGCAATGTTTACATCCGCCCTGAGACCCTTTTCTGAATATTTCCAGGGCGTAATAGCTGTCATTCAGGAAGTCGGACATCCCTGACTTGTACAGCATCCCTAGATCGTAGTACGGCAGCTGTGCTTTCTCTTTGCTTGAGACTGCCTGTTTTAATATGAAGAACCCATCCATTATATTTCTAGGTATCAAGCTCCCCTTGATCAGTTGCATGGAGTACTTGTGTAGCCCCTTTATGTATCCTAGCTTGTAGCTAGCTCGATACAGCATGATGGCTCTTTCCTTATCCCTGGTCACACCAACCCCGTTTTCAAAGCAGCTTGCTAATTCGAAAGTTCCCATCGGGTTTTTCAAGACTGCCCCCTTTAAAAGGTAGTCCATAGCTGTTTTCTCGTCCTTTGCCATATATATTCCATTTAGCAAGCACTTTCCCTTGATGCTGAATGCACTACCTGATAGTCTCTGTGTTTTTTCATTGTTCCTCCTTGTGATCTGATGATCTGCATCGATGATTTCTGTCACAAAATTAATTAATTTTCCAATGAAATCATCATTACTTGAAGAATGTACGATCAATTTATCTGTGCTACTTCCACGTCCGAGGGTATTTGCAGTTAAGCTGGTCGAACTGTCACTGCTTTGTTTTGTTTTCTTGTTGTTACAATTCAAACCTGAACCTGACTGCTTAATCCTTTCTGATGAGTAATTCAATTCCATTTTTCTTGTCAACACCAAACTTTTCTGAACTGAAGCATCTACAAATTCTTCCAGTAGCTGACAATTTTCAAGGTCCATCTTAAAATTAACCTTGCTGATGATTTCATTTTCTATTTCTATTAAAACTTCTTCGTAGAGCATAGCCCAGTTCACTTATTATCTTAAAAGTTCCCTGAAAAATATTAATTGGTACGAAGAAGTTTCGAGTGTATTAAAGGAAGAAAGATATTCACAAATGAACCAATGATGGCAGTCTAAGAAATAAAAGGGATGAAATTCAATTCTGCATTCCTTTCAATGTTTGTTTCAGAAAAAGAGTTAATCAGGTAATTGAAAGAGTTAATCAGGTAATTGAAAGAGTTAATCAGGTAATTAAAAGAGTTAATCAGGTAATCAAAAAAATTAATCAGGTAATAATAGACTGAAACATAGTAAAAGAGTTAATCAGGTAATTAAAAAAGTTAATCAGGTAATCAAAAGAGTTAATCAGGTAATAATAGACTGAAACATAGTAAAAGAGTTAATCAGATAATTAAAAAAGTTAATCAGGTAATTAAAAGAGTTAATCAGATATGAATAGTCAGAGATATGATCAAAATTAATCAGATAATAATAAACTAAGATCTAATAAAAACACTTAATCAGGTTCAATATATATTTAATTTTGTTCCATTCAAATAGGTGAATAATATTTATAATTCCATACAAATCTCACTCCTCTGGAACACATCCATACTGCTTTTCCTCAAAATGTCAAGGAATACCCTGTCTTCTGTGTCATTTGGTGCTAGACTGTATATCTCATCCTGTATCTCTTTTGCTATTATTGCATTGGTTTTATTTATTATCTTGTTAAACATCTCACTCATGAAATCTAAAAATGAATCATAGATTTCTTTATTGCCTAATAAATCTCCAAACGTGGTTTTAAATAAATATATTTCTGTGTAGATTGTTAATTTGTAATGTCTCTTTAAATCTAAGCAACATTCCTTTATTTTCATGTTGTATTTTCTCCCTTTAAAATAAAATGCCAGAATTTTATTTTGCTGCAAAACAGGTGCTAAGAGAAAGAAGCGTTGAAATGAACTTGAAATTTCATTCTTTGTAATTTCCCCTTTCGCTAGTTCGTAGCCCCTTGTAACTGCCTTTTCCAGAATCTTTGAAGCTATTTTCAGGTATTTCTTATCATTCACTTCGGTGAATTTAATAATTGCCTTATTCAGTTCTCTTAGTAAGGTACAACATTCCGATAAATCAAGTGTTTCCTTTTTAATGGAACCTAAGGAATCTATGAAATCATAATAGAATAGTTCGTTGGTGAGTCCCTTAAGATCTGCCCTCAGTTTTTCAAGCAATTTGACTTTGTCTTTCATTGTTTTGGTGGATGCTAATTCTTTTTCTAACAGAAAGATTTTCTCTTGGATTGTCATAAAAGGAGAAGGTGAAGAAAATAAATAAATAAATAAATGAGGAGAATCCGTTTACTGGTTATTTGAAACTTGACAGTTCATGAATAAAGGGGAAATGTTTCTTGGATTACAGATATTTGGTAGGATTCTTTTCTAAAAAGTGGTGGTATTTGTCATGTGGAAATATTTCTAGTGAAACAGATCTATCATTGTGCTTTTTACAAAAAATGGTTATAATGGGAGTTGAACTCACATGTAAAAATATTTGGAATTCTGATTTTTTTTTACTTTACTAATAAAATAGAACAAAGCGTATTTATTTATATTCAAAATATCTATTGGTGGTATTTATTGAGATTAAACCTATTAACATCAGGTTATATCACCTAAGGAATCACCCTGTTTATAGAATGGCAGATATTCTAATCAGATTATATCATCTGATAATCACTTGAATAATAACCAGACTTGTAGAATAGCTCCAAACAAGGCACCTGAAAATTCACTAACGTAGTATTCTCATGCAAATCTCCAACTATTTCCAAGTAGTTGCGTAGTGAAAACAATCCCAGGGTTGAACGCGCCGCCTGTCACTGAAGATCCTAGAAAGGATAGAAATCCAAGGGTCAGCCCAATCGTGACAGGAACAATGATGGACCTGTCAATCTGTGGTTCATCTCCAAATAATGAATATTCTGGATCCCTTTTTGAATTGATTCCATTAGCAAACACAACGAACACAAGCATTGCTGTCAATGTAAACTCGGTAAAAAAGATAGCAGTGTGAGACAGATCCATATTCTCGTCCGAGGTTATAGCAGTCATGTGTGGCTCAATCAATTCCAATGTATCCTTCCACCCCAATGCAAAATTAACTACAGTCATACAAATCGCTAAGATAAATCCAACTAATTGTGATAAAATATATCCTATTCCTAGAGAAACTGGCATCTTACGAGCAACAATGGCAGCAAAAGTAATAGCAGGATTGAAATGACAAACTGTGTGATCAATGAATGTGTAGATCGTAGCAATGGAGGAAAACCCAACTGCAATAGGAAGAGCTACAGCAGAGGTCGAATTTGAGAGTTTCAGGTTCACCGTGGTGGCAAAAATGGTGTAGCCAAAAACAAAAGAAGTCAGTAGTTCAGCCAAAAAGCTTTGGGCGATTGTCTTGTTCGAAACCATGGGATGAACCCTGTTAAGGTTTTTATACCTAATAATTAATTGTGTTTCAGAATTAATTAAATTTAATTATTATTGTGTGTTTTTCAATAAAGATCAAATTTTAAATTAAAAAATCAGAATTAAATCGATTTACTTATTTCAGTCTGATTAAAACAATCAATTTATTAATTTTGACATAACAATCAGGTTTAAGTGGTGATTTTAACAAATCAATTTATTTTAGTCTGATTGATTAAAATATAATAGTGTTGTTTAATTAATGCAGATTACTTTTCAAATTTAACAGGTTACCTAGGAATGCTTATTAAAAATTCAATGATATGCTTATGTTTCAGAATAAAATGATTAAGGTCTGTGAACTGTTTAACCAACTATTCTACCTTTCGAATCAGGTTTAATTAATGATTTCAAGTATAATATCCTTAAAATTTTGAGTTGGATTCATTGATCTTTATCAAAGCGTCTTTTTGTTTTTTTTTAACACATTAGCTAGTAAATCAGGTTTAATTATCTTAATTTTGCACTATTTTTGAAATTATGAATATCTTCCTTGTAAGGAATTTATATTAAAATGGGAAATAAATTCCAAATAATCTTTTACCCTGCTATCTATAAATAGTCCCACAGCACAATGACTAGCAAATTCTGTATCTTTTTAAAAATTTTATCTCTAACTGCCAAAATTAAATTCATTTGTTTTAAAAACACTGTTATTCATTAAATTCCAAACTAAGCCGAGTGATTATAATCATTGTGTATTTATTTCATTGGAAGCTTCAACTGAAAAATTTTTCTGTTAATAATCACTAGGTTTTATATTTACTTAAAGCACTAGATATAAGACAAGCAGTGTCAAACGAGGATCTTCAACTTCCATCCTTTATGTAATTCATACGTGAGTAACATCTTCCTGTATCTTCGAATGGAATGGTTTGTGCATCATTTCAAGTACTGTAGATTGCATTCCTAATTCTTCTTATTTTATCAATAAAATTTTACTTTTAATATTTTGAATTTTTCTTGCCCAATGTCCTTTGAAATTAAATATGATTTCAATGAAAATTTTACTCGAATTTCTCAACGAAAATTAAATTTTCTAGAAATTCAAGAAGGACAAATTGAGAATGAACAAATACAAACTAACTGCATAGAAATCAATGTTGTCAAGAAATTGGATACAACTTGGAGGGATGTCTTTTTAGTCAGGTTTGGGAATCAATTCACTTTCAACCCGTGTGATTCTGTTGGGATTTATGCCCCAAACAGTGATTCATTGTGGAATGATTTCATCAATATTTTAAAGATAGAAAATAAAATGATTAATATTACAAGAAAGGGATTGAATCCTTTCACTTTTAATGGGCTTTTATATGATTTTATTAAATATAAATTGGATTTCAGGTCTTTACCTAAAAAGATCATGCTAATGGAAATGTCTGAATATTCAGAAATGAAGTGTGAGTTGGAATATATCTGTTCTAAAGAAGGCACAAAGGACTATTTAGCTATGGGTGTCAATTTCATTACTCTTGTTGATATTTTAAGGCATTTTCATATAAAAGCCCCGTTGTCTGTTATTTTAGAGAATTGTGAATTGATAAAACCAAGGTACTATAGTTTAATTAATAAAACTGATATAATTGTCGGATTGATGAAGAAAGATGTCGGGGAAATTAGATATGGTCAGGTTTCAGACTATATAAATAATCTTTATTTAAATAAGAAACCTGGAAAATTAGAGATAATTTTCAGGAAAAACAAGATGTTTGGGGATATTAATTACAGAAATTTGATCTGTTTTTGCACAGGAACTGGAATTGCCCCCTTTTATTCATTTCTATTTCATAAAAAGGAAAATCAAAATATTTCACTGGTTTATGGATTTAGAAATCAAAATGATAATATCTTTAATTGTTTAAATTTAGAACATAAAGACGTCAATTTTAGAATGTCATCAAATGGCGAGTATGTTTATGATTGCATTGACGTGATTGAGAATGTTAAAGATGATTGCATTGTTTTTATTTGTGGAAATATGAATGTTCAGAAGACGGTTTTTAAAAAAATTTTAGAAAAGTATCCAGGATTGGTTAATGAAAAAAGGGTATTGTTCGATAACTGGTATTGAATCACTGTCTTGTCAACCTGATAAACGTAATCAAGTTAATAAATTTTTCATACAAAAATTTTAATATTTATTTGGACTGAGTAAATTCTGGCGTTCATCCATTTTTCTGCTGCAGATTTGAATATATAATGTTCCTACTCTTTAAATTTATATGTGGCCATGTGCATAGATTGTAGCTGATTGGTCGTAGAGATCATAGAAATTTTTAAAAAATCAAATAATCTATTGATTTTATTCTTCTAAAGTACATTCGAAAACCTAAGTGTGTGTGTTTTTAAAACATACAAATATCACAAAGGAGCTTATGCTCTGAAAATTCGGATCATAGTCTTTCGATCTTCGATTATTAATTAAAATTTGACAGGTTCAACTGTTTTTTTGATCTAAAAAAATGATTTAAATCCTAATTTGCTGAAGTTCTCTAACTCTCTGAAGAAATCTCATTTGTAAATTGCATCGGTATTTATTTAAGAGTTGTCACATAAATTGTCTTTGACTCGTCTATCTCTTTGGTGTATTCTTCTTCAGTCCCTTTGAATGTCCGTTCAATATACAGTTTTTTCCTTTGAGGCCTTTGATATTTTTGTAGAATCATGGGGAACAATAACAATTTAATTAAACGGTAAAAAATTAAAGA
>JAWNLH010000956.1:0-46511 GCA_035042485.1 Drosophila cyrtoloma
TGCACCGAAGAGGCTGACAACCATGTGAGTCTTGGGCAGTTAGTGCTTAGATCAGCGGGCATAGATAAGAGAATCGACACGGAATCAATCAAAGAGTAATGATTAGATTACCTATTAAATAAGTTCTTTCTTTAATTTTTTAATACATCAGTTGATATAAATCTTTCGAATTAATTGTGATCGGTTAAATTAATTACAAATTAAAATTTCCATAACAAATTGATCCAATTTTGAAAAAAGCATGGAACGTATCCAGATAAGAAGTCTACAAAGGGTTTAATTTTTAGTCGTGCTTATTTATTCGTTCTAAAAATTTGAAAGTCTAAACTGTGAAAGAAGTTGATTAAATATCAAAATTAATTTAAATCATTTTTATTTTAGCCGTTATGTTGATGATTCTAAGCTTAATTTCGCAGGTTTGGACGAGCAATGCCGAACCCAATCCTTTGAGACAAGATTCTATTACATCATCTATTCAAGACAGAATAAACTACTTCATTGAGTTAAAGAGCAAAGAGAATGTGAATAGCTTTTTTAAGGAACTTCTAAAAAATAAAAAATCGGAGAATAATTTTGAAAATTAAATTAATGCTTTTATAGAGTTTGACAGGATGACAAATTCCAATGTGTCTAAGCAAATAATTGAAGAGCTTGTTTTTAATTTCACTGAATGCGAGTATTCACACAGAGCCGAATCCAATCGTTTAGCATTTGATACTCTCGGGAAATACTTTATTAATCCATTGCTAGGTTCTTTGAAAGATAGGGACTCAAATTTCATGAATTCTGTATTGTTTGAAGCATGTCAAAGGATGAGAATAATATCTGATATCATTGAGGCATTTTTCAAATATTATGAGTTGGAGTCAAAAGAATCTACATTTAAAAATTACAATGCAAGTGATTTTTTCATGATGATTTATTCCCTGATGATCGAAAAAGGTATTGAGCAAGCTAAAAATGATTATATTCAATCCAAAAAAAGTCAATATAAACATTTTCAAAACATCAAGAAGTGTTATAGCAAAAAGGGGCTAAAGAAGACAGTCGATTTTCTAAAAGAAGCTCTGTATATGAAAGAATTATCAGAATCAGAAAATATGGATGCCAAAAAAATTATAAAATTTATAAAAAAGGCTATTTTCGAGATTGAATTTTCAAACGAGGTGTCTTTGTTCAGTAAGGACTCTTCTATTCCAATATTAACTAATATTATGCTGTGTTATTGTAACATTGTATCCTTTCTTCTCTCAACATCTTTGGAAAATCAAAAACCTGGGGATAATTTTGAAGCCAAATGCATTCGCCTTGACAAAGATATCAAAAAGCTGATTGCAAATGTGTTTAAATATATCACTGGAAACAACCCTAAAACTCACGAATTGGCTTTCAAAAGATCCCTTAACCCCCAAAACTTACTGTTGCTTTTTAGAATTAAAAATGAACTACCTGGCTTTGAAAATGTTGAGATATTTGATTTCGATGCAAATTGTTTTTCTTCGTACTTTCTTTTGCAGATTTGTGGAAGCATTAAAAATTTTTTTGAGATTATTCAGGGTGGAATCAGTTATAAAATTAAAACGCCGAAGTTTTTCAAAAAATATTTGAGATTTTATTTGAATGAAAATTTTCTACTGACTATAAATTATGAGGCGTATAATTTTAAACCTGATTTGTTCAAATTCATTAAGATATTTTCTACTGGAGAGCTAAAATCAGATTCTCAGTATTCTAAACTCTGTGATTATTTTTCTTCTGCTGAATTTAACGATATGATTCTGTACAGGGTGGTTGAACCTAGCAATAATATTCAGACAGAGCTTGTAGATCAACTTTGTCCTGGGAGTCTTAAAAATTCGAAATCTAAAATAAGGAATTTTACTAAGAAAATGGAATATGTTGCTACGCAAAATGAGTTGGAACCAAATTTGATCGCCGCTACAAGAAGACCTTTATATAATTGGGTAACATCCACGGCCGTGTTTGTTGTCATCATTGCCTTCGCTATAGGGTTTTGGACCAGGGTTTAAAAACTACTGAACATTTTCTTTAATTAAAATTTTGCTTTTCATTTCTCGAACCCATTTTCGTTAAAAAAAAAAAAAAAAAAAGTAATTTATTTTCACTTTATTGCTATAGCTAATGAGTGATCGGTGAAAACCTTATTGTCAAACGGGTTGCTAAAAACTCCACCCACAAGGGATGGAGGAAACTTGGCCCAGGCAAGATCGGAAAAACACTCAACGGATCACTCTAAATTCAGGACTAAGCCCAATCATACCCTGGTGGGCTTCGATAACTAGGAGCAAAATATATGTTTTAAATCCAAAGTGGAATGGCTTCGTGTCCATATATAAACACTTTCTTGAACCACCCGGCATTTTGAAACCAAACGCTACACAGGACTCCTATGTGTCGTAAATTCTCGAGCACGAGCTTTACACCTCTACCTCCTAAGTAGTGGCTGCAGACTTGTTTTACAGACAACTGCAGCCTGCTGTCTTCCTTATTTTTCAAATTCATAAAATTTTTCACAAGGAGTTAAGAAAGAGATTGCCAATCTCTTAATGGATGCATCGATTTTCGTCACTATAAAGTGTTTAGTATACCGCAAGACAGTAAGAAGATGCATTCCTTTCTTGCTCTAGCTTAAAGTCATCTCGGACCATACATTTCGTCTTCGAATTCACTTATCGGTTCATACTTCTTCTCTTCTCTCTCTTTATTCAAATCAATTGTTTCAATATCATCTTTTGTTACCTTCAATTCCAATTCAAGATTTTTCACTTTCTGCTTCTTCTCCGCCCATGTTCCTGCTTCTTCTCCGCCCATGTTCAAATAATTGCAGGCAGATTCACAAAACATATCATAATCAGAACTGTCAATTGAATTTTGATCAATTTTATAAATGTTTAGTAAACAGTTTTCCATTTCAGCCATGCAATTTTGATTTTCAGCGCAAGGGAAGCATTCTTTATTCATTCTCTGACCCATTTTCGTTACATTAATGTTTTGTTTCGGATTCGTGAGAATATATATTTTATCCAATTTTATTATTCTATAGCTAGTTCGAAGAAGTCTTGGCAGAATCTGTCGTGAGACGGAGGACTGTAGCCTTTTCGTGGTTGTCCGGATAAGTAGCACACTTATGTGTGTGAAACTAATAACAGTTTATATCAGAACGTCACACCTTCTCATAAAAAGAAAAATCCGAAAAAAGGGGAGGTGGGGCCGGATGATGATCATCGGGAGATCAACATGCGATAGCAGTATGGATAGAAAAAGCGGGGTTAGGATTTGTCCTAAGTGCCCAGGACCTCTGTAGGAGGTTTAAAATTTTCTCCTATAGAGGCACAGGCGCCTCTAGTTGGATCTTTTTTTTTCAAGGACTTCTTCTTAAAAAATTGGTTGTCTTTTGTGACGGTGGATTTGGATGCACATGCGCACAAAGGAAAGCATCAGGATAACGCTACAGAAAAAAAAGTTTAAAATCAGAGGATAAAAAAACAAATTTAATGGATATCTTACAGAGGAAAGTCTGATGTGTAAAAATAGACTCGAATTTCCATTAGTTGTAGAAAACAAACTAGTAGATAATCATGAAATGGGAATTGCAAACCATTCTTCATTTTAAAGAAAACCAAATGTGAATACTACATTAAAAAAGAAAAATTTATTCAACTGAAAGCGCCTATGTCCTTGCATGTGGAAGTTTCGATCTCCTGCCAAAATCCAGGGCACTTAGGATTGGTCCTTTGCCCACTCTTTCGAGCTTTGGTTCGTTAATTTTTATGAATGTGAGTCTTCGAGTCCAATCTCCTCTACTTTTGATTTTTCTTTGCGTGAGTATGATGTTATTGGTTTCATATGCATAATCGTGTTATATATTCAGTTGATTACGAATTGTTTAGAGTCATCTGTCTCACAACAGACACTGTCCAGATTCGTTTTATTAAAGTACCACCTATCTTATTCTAAGAGGAAAACCTCAAGAAGGAATAGATTTCCGAGCTTTCACCTATTTACCTCATTTATATAAACTTACAACCAAACGTGTTACGCAGTCGCTGCAAAATAGTGATTGAGTAGGATGGTCTTTTCAATAAAACCCAATCGTAACGGCCAGATTGCTTCATGGATAAAAGAGCGAGCATTTCTTATTCGGCTATCAACATAGAGTATTCCAACTCTTTAAACACATTTGGATGGATTTCAGGAAAACGTTTGATTAGATCGATTATCTTTATCTTAACAAATCTATAGAGAACATGAAATTAGCAAAGTGGATCACAAGCTTCCTTAAGGATACTATTTCAAGGTGTAAAGTGATGTTAGATCGAAGGAAAAATCAATTCTTGAGAAAATGTTGGAGAGAGATCAAAAGGCGAAATTTATTCGACCAGAAGGGCCTGTGCCTCTACAGGGGGGTTTTGAGCACCTTATAGGACACTTTAAATTGAATCCTGAGCCCCCCTTCTCGAGCATCGGGCAAGCTCTTTTTACATGTGCATGCTGCTCCCACATGTTGACCTCGCGCTCATCTCCCGGTCCCATCTCTCCTTTTTTTGGGGGGAAGGGGTTTCTTTTTATGAGGAGGCTCTGACGTTCTGGTATAAACTGTTATTGGGCTCACATAAATAAGTGTGTTAGTTATCCAGGCAACCACGAAAAGGCTACAGTCTTTCGTCTCACGACAGATTCTGCCCAGTTTGGAATTTAGAAGATAAGAAAACTGAAATCTCATTCCGTAAAGAAGTTGTAGCCAATGAAAATGTCGAGATTCGAGTAGATACAAAAATTCAGATTGACATAATAATATAACATGATAGATCTGATATCTCCTTACATGACAAAAAGAAAGAATAAATATCAGTGATCAAAATAAAAATCACCAACCTTGACCTATTAGCTCAAGTTGAAAATGAAAAAAACTAGAAATACAATTAAATAGCAATAAGACATCACCAATTTACAAGTGCAAAGTGAACATAATTGCTTAAGTAATGCCCTGGTAACAAAATTCGATAAAAAAAACTGTAATGAGATATAAATTGAATCTAAAGTCGAAGCGTACATCCGATCTATTGTTATCAGAAAGAGTCTGAGACATTGAAGAGGCAGAAACTCAGGTGAGTGTCAAGATAACCAGGCGTAGACAAAAGACTTGACACGAACCAATCAAAAAGCAATTTTCAGATTACCCATTAAATAAATTTAATAATGATTCTTTTTTGATTATAATATCTGTCAATACTCATTGTAGTCTCTCATACAGACCATTCAAATTTTACATCTTTTTAATTAAAAACTTTAGAATGAAATTTCATAGATTTATTCTTTTCAAGTAGTTAATCAGTTATATTCTCAATTTATTATTCTTATTAAAACTGATAGGTTTCATTCTTTTCGAACAGTCAATCAGTTATATTCTCAAATTATTACCCCAATTAAAACCGATAGGTTTCATTCTTTTCAAATAATTGATCAGTTATATTCTCAAATTATTACCCCAATTAAAACTGATAGGTTTCACTCTTTTCAAATAGTTAATCAGTTATATTCTCAAATTATTACCCTAATTAAAATTGATAGGTTTCACTCTTTTTAAAGTGTTAATCAGTTATATTAAAATTTTCAAATTAAAACTGATTGATTTTTCCATTTTTCAAATCCCATGAACAAGAGAAACATTTATTCAATTCCAGATCTTTCGACCAAAGAGATCATTTCTTATTTTTCCGAATTAAATATTTCCATTTCCCCAACGGATATTTTGAAACCGTCTTTTATTGTCACACAAGCCATTTACGATTCAATTTTGGAATTGTTTGACGCAGCTGAATATATCCAAGGGGACGAATCTTTAATTGTGATCAAGCAAGTTCAGAGAATGGGCAATTTTCTAACCAAGATAGGATTAAACAATTTTACAATCAGAGATTTATTACCAGACTCTAGACGATTCATCCAGATATTGTCTACAATCTGCAACTTCGGAATGTTCAGAGACAACAAGAAGCAAGTTTACGAGCAAGCTTCCAAATTGATCGAGAACAACACATTGACAAAGAAAAATTTAGAAGCACGAATCAATTTAATCAAAGACCAAATAGAAAAGACACAGAAAGGCTTGGAAGACAATTTGAATGTAAAGAAGACATTGGAAGAGGAAGTCAACAAGCTTGAAAATGAATTCAAAAAGTTCTACAAAGAGCAGAAAGATAAAATGGCTGAAGCATCACAGCTGAAGGCAGAGAAGATAGAAATTGGAGACAAGCTGTGTTCCTGCCAGTTGATGGAGCACAATTTGAAGCAGGAAATTACAGTGCTAAGGTCACAGATTGTGAGTGATCCATCCAAACTCCTGGAACTGGTAGAGGAGATGAGAATTCTTATTGAGAAGGAAAGGGAAGAAAATAAACAGATCGAGAAGTCAATTCAGGAAGGTGAAGCCAAAATTAACAAGCTGAACAAATTTGAAGGACAAATTCAAATACTTTCAAACTTGGTAACTGAAATAGCAAATCTGGATGTTTCAATAGACAAGTACGAGCAAGGAATTATAATCTGTGATGGCAAGCTTAAGAATTGGGACAGTAACATCAATGCACTCAAGATAAGAATAAATCACATAGAGAGACAGATATCACATCTGGAAACCAAGATATTCAATCTCCAAGCCAAGGACAAGAAGATGTCAGAAGAGATATCAGCGAAGATTCAGAACCTGAAGAGTAAGTATGACGAGATGAATAAAGAGCGGGAAACCATGGTAGGCAAAATAAGATCAACAAACAAGAAGATCCAAGAGATAATGTTTGAGAAGGCTCAGAAAATTGGGGAGCACGAAAGAAACTGCTCCGAAATTTCAGGGCTTCTTGTAACCTTAAATGGGAAAATAGACAGCTATTTCAACGAGCTGCAGAACCTGTTGTAAAACAATAAATTGCTTTTATTAAAAAAATAATTCTAAATATTTTCTGATTTTTAAATTGCCATCATAGTGACATCAGCATTGTACGGTATATTCGATTGCATCAGATGTCGTGTATTTGATCTTGGGGATCTTAGCTTTATAATTAAGAGATTCAGGTATTTCTAAGCTTATTAAATTAGAGTATAACAATTCATTTGTTTTCTACTTTACCTTGATCTATAATTACAGTATTTTGTCCAGATTCTTTCAACTGACTCTTTGAATTACCTGGCACCCTTGATGGATCTTTACTGTTTCCTTCATATTGTTCAATCATGTTGCCTCCGACCTGGCTTGACAAGGTTCTAAAATAACTTCTCAGAAATATTAATTTCTTTGTAATAAAAGGACTAAGAAAGTTTTTAAAACCATCCTTTGCCGGCAACAGTGTGCTTTTTAATTTGTCTAGAAGTGGTTTATAAAATACTTTAACATCCTCAACAACTGCTTTTATTTGCTCGGGATTCTTCGAACTCCCATAGATATCATTTTTAATATTAATTTCCTTATTGATTTTATTAAACATTTCCAGGTACATTACAAAATTATCAAATCCCACAACTTCCTCACTGTAAAGGCCTATTTTCAGTACTTTATCGCCGTAAATGATTCGAACGTGTTCTTTTTTATTTTTGTCTACCAGTATTTCAATAAATAATGAACTTGCAAAAGGTGGGAAATATTCAATTTGGATGTTGAGTCCAGTCAGGAACTTTATTATTGTGGAGTCATGTGCCGAAACGAGAACCACAGTGTTTCTATTCTTGATAAGTCTTTCTACGAAAAACCCCAGATCACCCAAAGATATCCCCTTGGCCATCACATTCTTTCTTGTTTTTTCTATGCTATTCAGGTAAAAATCTTCACTACTCTCCATAAATTTTGCGATTTGATTGATTGAACAATCATTCTCACACCTATAGCTGAAGCCTGTGCAGAGTGATGCTATGATAGTGTCGTATTTGTGATAATGTAAATTAAGTTCCGGCCTCTCGCTACCTTTACTTATTAAAATATCCTTGATTTGGGAAGTATTCCTGTTATTAACGAGGCTGTTTTCAACTGAAACTTCTGGGCTTCCAGCCAAGCTACTCTTAATTTCTGACATTTTATAGCTATTCATATTGAAAGATTCCCCCATTGTGTCATTTTTCTTTGCTATGTCAATTAGACTATTAGATATTAAAGAACTATCAAAATTGCTTGATTTCAAGTCAATCGCCTTTCCATTAATGTCTTCATTTTCTAACATCATTGTACCCCACAAGAGCCTTTCATGTGTCTTGTTATCAAGTAAATTGCTTTCAACCAGGTTTATTTCCGCATTCACCAATTTAGGTTCTTTACCATCATTATCCTTACTTTGCATACCTTCTAATACACCCCTCAAAGTAGAGTACGTCCTTTTAATTTTTGAGTGATACCCCTTTATACTTGGCTCATTCAATTTACTGTAATAGTTGTTAAATATAAATTTACCCAGCTCTTTCGCTTGTTCAAACCCCCTTTCAGTGAGTACACCATCCTTACAGCTACTAAGACTGCAGGTCTCACTGCACTCTACACATTGTTGTTCTTTCCAGGTTTCATCTTGTTTTAAAGGTGATCTTTGTCCATGCCTGAAAAGTGCAATCACTCCAATCAGCTTCAGGTCAGTTGCGTGGAAAACTTGGACAGGATCACATTGTGATCTGAATTTAGGTAAATCAGCTTCAGTGAAATTAACTTGAAGCGAAATGATGGACCTAAAAAAACACAAGATCATTCAAAAAACAGGTATTTTAATTATAAAGAATATTAGAAACACAGGTTTCAAAAAAATTATTATTTTCAAGATGAAAGGTGTCGCTACCATTTGAATAAAGGCAAAAAGGGGGATTCGGTTATTTTTAAATGAGAGAATTCGTTTCTAAATCATTTAAAAGAAAATTTATAAATAAAACATGAGCATTTCATCATAAAAATTTAATTAAACTGTTTTCATAAATACACCCATAAAACTATTGATTTATTTATAAAAATAATTACAAACCATCAATTAAATTTTAATCTAAAAATTTGACTGCAAAAAAGCTTTCTTATAAGACTCGAACTTTTAAAATTTTTAATAATATTCTTTTCAAAACCATTATTTATTCACTTTCTTATAATTAAAATCTAAGATATTAAATACAAACCAGTCTAATATCAACTACAAGCTTGTTTAACCGAACAAGCATCAATCATCTCCACCACAGATATCAAATACCATCCTTAACACTTAAATATCTTCACTTCTTCATCACAGATATCATCCCAAGTCACTTTAATCTTTCTTCTGTCCTTAGTCTTCACTATTAAACCCCTTACACTTGATTGGACAATTACTTTGAATTTCCTTTTTTCTATTATTAAAGTAACTGTATCGTTCTTCTTAAAATTCCTGTAATTTTTGATCTCTGCAGAATTCTTATTTATTGGGCCATAGATTTCATTTAGATCTTCCATAGCTTCATTGTACTGTACTGTTATAAAATCAAAAGATTTTGAATTAATAGATTTTCTTCTTCTTTCATTTGAATCTTTGAGTTCCAAACTTTCGTTGTCAATTTTATTTTCCTCCTCCATGATTTTTCTGGCAACATTCTTAAAGCATTCTGCTTCTATTTCAAGTCTTTTCTTAAAGCTATTAAGTTTATCAACTTTAGATAGTTCTTGTGCTTTTATATCCATGGGGTAGAAAGGAGAGTTTTAATATTATTAGCGGGAAGTGGCACCAAGCAAGGGTACTTTGAGAGGAAGAATTAAAATTAAAAGAAGATTAGAATTATGAAGAATAAAATATTCATTTTTTTCATTAAAAAATTTTGTAAATGCATAAAGAGTAATAACTATAAAAAAAGGAATTGATTTTTATGCAATACTAAGCTAGAAAGAGATAGATGAAATGTTTAATATGAGACAAATTAATAAAACTGACTAAAACTAACTAGGAGCAAGCATATAATAATATTTTATGAAATCTCACCATTTACAATCATTAACCACACAGAATGATTAGGTCCCACAAATACTCGAGCATTACAACTCTATCTCCGAATTTTTAAAACTTATAAAATTTTTCAAGGAGTAGACAAAATTTATGCACTAGATAATGCATAATATGCATTAAGACATCATAACCAATCAATAGTTACAATCGAATCATGAACAATTACTTATCAAGTGATTAATCCCATCCTATTGGGACAACCTGTAACTGATTATTGGATTTAACATATAAATACTAAATCGTTTTTAATAAAGAATGTCCTTAGAAAACACAGCCTTCTCTCGTCTTGACAAAGACAATATGAAACTGCCTTCCTTTCGTGCTCTATTTTAAAGTCGTTTCAAACATTCATGCATTTAGATAATTTTATAAATGCATAAAAATTAAAGCTTTAATAATTCCTGTTAAGCAGAAGTTCAAGCTTATACAAGCACATGAAATTAAAGAAGCAGCAAGATATTTATTCTGAAATACGCGGATTTATTGTCTTATTGAAAGGAAGAATCTTCTTCAATTAAGAATGAGACACTGGGCATAATCTGTGGTGAGACGGATGACTGTAGCCTTTTCGTGGTTGCCCGGATAAGTAACACACTTATGTGTGTGAAACTAATAATAGTTTATATTAGAACGTCACAGCCAGCCGACTCATAAAAAGAAAAATCCCGAAAAAGAGGAGGTGGGGCCGATGATATACATGCGTGTAGGAGCGGCATGGATAAAAAAGGGCTTGCTCGAAGGAGATGGCTTAGGATTTGTTCCAAGTGCCCAGGACCTCAGTAGGAGGTTTAAATTTTCCTCCTATAGAGGCACAGGCGCAGGCGCTTCTAGTTGTTTCCTTTTTTTTTTAAGAATCAGACAGGCCAGAATACAGAACAAATAAAAGAAACAACAGAAGCACCTGCACCGAATCCCACACTTTCGAGCAAGTCCTTCTCAATATATGTGGACCCTACGGTCTCACCACCGCTTTTTCTTTTTATGAGTCTGCTGGCTGTGACGTGACGTTCTGATATAAACTGTTATTAGTTTCACATACATAATAGTACTACTTATCCACGGAAAAGTTAAAGTTTCCTGCCTAACAGGAAAGAATAAGTTGTTTTTAATAAACTATTCCATCAAAAAATAATACAGAACAATAAGAAGCTGACCTGAAGTCAATGAACCTGAATTATTTATTTATGATTCTTCAATACACAACAGTGAATAACACTTCTCGATTGAATTCAGATGATTAAAACAAGGTTAATCGATTATGACCTTTCCAGTTCCTTTTATTGTTTCCTTAGCAAGTAACTTAATATATTGATTCAGGATATTAGCAGCAAGGAAGATGTTGCTTCCAGATCCAATAACATTGAATAGATCACAGAACTGTACAACACTGGATGTTAGGATACCACTCAAGAATGATGCAGGCTTGATGTACTCATTCAGCTTGTCAACCGCATTAGCCTCTCTCAATCCCTTGACTTGCATGTCCTGTGCCTTAATTCTCTTGCAGACCGCAGCAGCGTTGTCATCCTGGGAGTCCAAGAAGCAAACTGAAAGGAAGGCGCTAGTTCCAAGCATAATAACTAGATAAGACACAAAGAAGATAGGTCTCTCAAGGAATTCCTTGTAAGAAGATGGGGGGAAGGATGTAATAGCATAGACCAGAAATTGGGACATATCCCATTCTTGGTTTCATTTCCCAACTTCCGAGGAGCTTCACAATGAAATTCTTAGGGAAGAATTTGAAGAGAAGCTTGGAAATATTGAAAAATTGGGTGACCAAAGTGCTTTGGACAAAGATGGGATTCGTCGAGGAATACATCAGATTTATGGGATAAGAAGAGATCACACCCTTATGCTTCCTGGAAATAATTGGGATTTCAACTCGAATACTCTGAATGTAGATGACAAAGAAAAACACTGAGAGGGTGAAGAGAAGGGAAGAGAGGTTGGGTAAGTTGTCTCGGAAGAGAATTTCTTTGATCGCCGAAAATTTGTTGTTCCTGGAGAACAGAACATGGATGATGGAAATAATGCTTCCTTCAAATTCAAGTCCTCTTCCGGTGTAGAACACCTTTGGGGAAATGGCATTCCAAATAATCCTTTCACAGACGTTAGTCACAATGAACAAGTTAACCATTTCCGAATCCATAGCCTTTTTGAAGAAGCTCATCAAGTAAAATAACAATGATTCCAGAGATGGTCAACTGCAAAATAATTAGAACAATGGAAGATCTGGGCAGATTCTCGTAAGGACCGTAATAGCCAGTCAAGATCTGACCAAGAGCCTGTGCCACTGTGAGGACAATAGCTATAAGCTTCTGAAGAGAGTCGTATAGTAGCTTGTCCTCCTTGATGGAAAAGTCTGGACTGATCAGGGAAGTTAGAGTAAAGAACTGCATAAAGTAAGAGGAGGAAATAACAGGTGTGATTCCTAAATCCATGAGAGTTCCCCTGCTTGAGGCAATCAGAATTTTTAGCCACTGTGTGTCATTTTCCATTCCTGATGTTGATATACCATACAATGGAATCTGAGAGATAGCAAGATAAATAAGGACAGCGAGGGCACTCCAGATGAACTTCTCTCGTAGTGAAGGAGTCCTGATCGGTGATCGCACTTGGGGGAGGACTGGTACAAATGGCTTGATAAATCTAAGAAGGTTTGAGAAAAAACTTGGAGATGCAACTGCCATGGGCTGAATAAAATAAAAATAAAAAAAAGAGAGGAAAAAAAACAATCCAATTTCATGAAAACAGGAAAACTTAATTTAAAAATTAAGAAATGCTAAAATCATATTCACTTTAAGTTAATGAATTTTGTAATAGGATAATTGAATAAAAATTTAAATCGACACATTTATTTACTTTTTTTAAATGTATCCATTTATTAAATTAATAGTCTTGTTTTTTTTTATTTTCTGATTTGCATAAACACTAGCATGAGTTTAGAACTAATGCAGAAAATAAAAGCAAAGGAAAAGGCAGTGCAAAACTGTCACTTCTCAAAACTACATTGGACTATGTGCATAAACTGAAAAAGCATAAAAGAAAAAATATTTTCTGAAATCATGGAAGCAAGCTTAGTTGTTCTTGTCATCCCTTTTCGTTTTGAAACCAGGGATCTCGAAATTCTTAATCTCCTTTCTGTTAGCGTAAGAGCTAGTGTTTATTGTTGTTGCCCTCTCAGGTGCCTGCACCTCTGGTTTCCCGGGTTCAGTAGATCTGTCAGCCAAGGAATCTTCTAGTGTCACTTGCGGTGTTGCTGGTTTTCTTTTGAAGATTGAAAAGATATTAGCAATGACAGAAGGTTTTTCTTGCTGGATTGTGTCCATCAAGCTCTTTCCGTCATCATCAGGCACGTAGTAACTTAGATCATCGATCTTGTTTAAAGAAGTCCCTGTGCCATCGAGGGAGAAGACGTCTGCAAATGATTTAGACAAATTTGTCTTGTAAAGGGTATTTTCCGGTTTGGTTTCTTCCTCCGACTTCGCGGCAAAGAGTAAGTCTGCTTCCTTTTCAGCATGTTGAGCTTCAAGATTAAAGCAATCATCCTCGTCCACAGTTGCTATACCGTTTTCAATTTCTGAAACAGTAGGGCAAATGTTGCTCTCAGGGATAACCCACGGCTTGGAATCTGCTTCTTCAAATTCCGAAGATCCAATGGATTTTTTACTAGCTCTGTAGTCATTCACTACATGAAAATCAGAAGAAGACTTATTTTCTGAATAAAATAAATCAATCTGTGATTCCGTCTTTGAAGGCGTTATGTCTTCGCTTCTGGAATCGCTTATATTGAAATTAGTTGAACGAAAGACTCGCCGTCCCTTAAATCCATATCATGGAAAGCATCAACAATATTAGCTATTGGCTGAGAGACTTTCGTAATGTCTTCCAGACTAGATTCTTCCTTCTCACTCTCTGATAAGTTCACAGCATCCATATCACGAGGTAGCACTTCAGAATCCATTATTAGATTCTCAATAGAAGAATTGACAAACACAGCCCGCACCTCCTCCATTATCTTACTATACATCTCATTACACTCGTAAATATCTCTGTATTCCTCGGGCTTAACTAAACCAGGGCCGTCTTTCAAAAACAAGAGAAGAAACATCATTTTATCATTTTGCTTATAAATAAAATGATGGATGAGTTTAGGATCTCCAGTTCTTAAAACATCAAAATAATATCCCTTCTTGTATTCAAGATCATAGCTTTTATATAAAATATAATTGATCCATCCGCCGTCGAGAGGTTGCACTTTGTTTATCAAATCAATTGGACCCATGTTAAGTGAAATCATTTCCTTTTTAATTAGCAATACAGGATCATTTTTAAATATTTCTTCTTTCTCGATGATATCTTCTGATCTGATTGTATTATTCATAATTCCCTTAAGAAATTCTTCTTCATTAAGGGATTGACCCAACCTCTGTATATCTTCATTGTAGTGTGCTTCAGATTGATCCAACCTCTCTACATCTTCATTGTGGTGTGCTTCAGATTGATAGAATTCCTCAGTCAAAGGAAGACTCTTTTCTAAATTATCTTTAATTTGCCATGGCAAATCACTTTGTGAAGATTCTTGATCAAATGATAAGAACAATGGCTGCTGATTTTCATTCAAACTATCAGGCTGCATCTCTGGTACATCCAAACCACTAGCCTGTACTACTTCTGTCAATGCCTCTTCATCTTGATTATCACTGGAATTTAAACAAAGAAAGTTTTGTGAAGTAATCTCCTCTTGTACAACCCTCTCTGCCATTTCTCCTGTTATATTAGCAGATGAAATTCTCGATGCCTCTTCATTCTTCTTGCCAATTGAATGAACCTCACCCTCGCTGCTTGAATCATCAAAAAACATTTTGTAAACATCGCTTTCTCTTTGCTTCGCTGTGTCGATTAGAGAATCATTTTGAGCACGCTGATGAGACATCTGCTTTGCAGCAGCAATATTCATGCCATCGGAAGTTATGGGGTGGCCAGTGTTGTTTGTCCTTGACTTTGAATGGTTCCAGACTTCCCCCTCACTACTTTCATCCATTAAAAGATTCAAAGAAGATTTTGCCTTGCTATGATTTGAATCGGATATAGCAGCAGTCCCACTGCTAGAAATTTTTAAAGTGTTTTCATTTTTGTCATCACTCTCATCATCAAGGAGATTTAATCTTGTGCTTGGAATATTTACAGAAGAAGGAAGCGGAGACCCCCAGGTGAAATCTTCCTGACTCTCATCATCTAATACTCCTTTCATGGGTTAAAAAATAAGTAATTTATTTAAAGAATTATAACATTTCAATCCATGTTCAAAAAAAATAAGCATTAGAAATCAAAATTAATACTGTTGGCTTAGGAATCAATCCATAAAGGGATGTAACTTTTCAACAATTTCACTACTTGCTATTTCAGAATGTAATATTTCATTGATGCACTGCTTGAATGCCTTACACCCGTTTCTTCCCTTTCTATAATTTAAAAGTGGCATTAATATTTTATGCTTGGGAATGCCCATAGCTAATGTCTTCTCCATATATTCCTTCAATACATCTTTCATGTCTGGATCTAAGTTCTCGTATTGAGAGAATACTTTGATTTCTTCCCACGAATGTCTTCCTATCATCAGCCCGTCTAGATTCTTAACCTTTTCCAGATCATTATTCTTTATACTCCCGTTTAAGGAAATAAAAAGAAAAGGGAAATCTTCTTTCAATTTATAAACAAAATCATATTTCAGTTGTGGAATATTTCTGTTCTGTTTAGGGCTGAGACCATTTAGCCAGCACTTCCTAGCATGGACATAGAATTGGAAGCATGGGGAGTTAGAGGAAATAAACTCAACAAAGTCCTTTAAGAATTCATAAGAATCATTGTCATCCACTCCTACTCTGATCTTTAAAGATAAAATGCATCCAGTTAGTTTGTATGTTTCATTGATTATGTCTGTGACATTGTGTTTATCCAGCATTAAGATTGCTCCGAACATCCCACTCTTCACCCGATTGGACGGACATCCACAGTTAAGATTGAAGGTCTCCCATCCTAGATTTTTCAAAATCAGACTAGCTTGAGCCACTTCGTGTGGCTTTGATCCACCCAGCTGTACGATTGTTTTTGCTTCTGGAATTCCCAGTGCGTGAATTAATTTTTCTTCAGTAACATGGATGACAGTGCAAGAGACTATCATTTCTGTAAACAAGATTGTTTGTTCTGATATCAGTCTTATTAGTATTCTAAATGCTGGTGTAGTTATTTTCATCATTGGTGCCAAGCTGATTTCAACCATAGAATAAGGACAAATTTTGTTATTGAAATTTGATCTTGACTATTTGATAGTGAAATTTGATCTTGACTGTTTAGTAGTGAAATTTGATCTTGACTGTTTAGTAGTGAAATTTGATCTTGACTGACAGCTGTTGGATAATTATCTTTAATTATTTAATTAATACAGGAAGATTAAAAGCCCAATGGGTGAGTTGGATGAAATCGAAGTATCAATTTCAAGATTTAAAAATGAACAGAAAAATGAACTTGTAAAATATTTTGTAGAATTATCTTTGGAATATTTGCTGGGACCAATTGTGAAGCATGGGAACATAAAGGCTAAGGGAAAGAGTGTGGAAAGGACAGAGGGAATAGAATCACAGAGTAAATCAAGCAGTTTAAATATAGAATGGAAAAATACTTTAGAAAAGACAAGGACAGAAGGAGTAGAATCACAGAGTAAAGTAAATGATTTTAATATAGAAGAGGAGAGAACTGGAACACAGCTGCATAAGCAGGATATAGTAAAGAATGAAGGAAGTATTGCAAAGGTAACTGTCTCCAATACAGATGAAGAGACCGTAAGTATTCAGAAGGAAACAAACCCCCATGGTTCCAATGTCATTGATGCTACTGTCAGAACAAAGAATGAAAATTTAATTGTTAACACAACAATCAATACACCTACCAAGAAGATCAACACTGCTACAGAAATATCTCAGAAGACAGCTGACAGGGCGCATGGCAATGAGCCAGACATTGAGGCTAACCCCGTGGTAGCCACTTACACGAGAGAGGAAGAATACGTCATAACAGGGAGAAGAAATAAAATGGCTATTACAAACAAAGAAATTACTTTGTTAAATTTGACTCGGAGATATACAAGTCAAGAAATCTTTGCTTTGATCACAGAGGCTGTTTTAGTTTGTAAAATTAAACAAATTGAAACTTTTGTTCTTGCAAACAGCAAGAATGATTTTTTTAAAAGTAAAAAACATTTTTCAAAGATTTCAAAATGGATGAAAATTCTGGTTCAAGATTTGAAAGACACATTCTTAATTGACCTAAGGGTAGAGATCTTCATTATGTTGAATAATATGCTTTGTGATCTGCTTGTTAAGGTATTTCTATCCAGAGAAAGATTCAAATCTTCTGGGAATCAATTATTGATTGATTTGACATTTTACTGCAGGGAATTCAAAGAAATTTGTGACAATTCTTGCTTGGTTGAGAAGTTCCGGGATAATTTTGAGTCTGGCAAGGCATTTTCAGAGGCAGAAATTGAGAAAATTTTGAAGGAAATAGAATGAAGCATAAATTAGTGGATGAGTTACAAAGCATTGTGTTAAAAGCATTTGGGATGTTAGTTAGGAGATATGGTTTGTATCTTCGCCAATTAAACTCAAGGTTTTATGAAGATTTATTTGTGAAATAGTTTTTGTATTTTGACTTGAAATTGTAAATGAATCAAAATCTATTTAGTAACTAAACATTTAAGGGAGATTTATTTAATCAAAGGAAATTACTTTTGATTCCCATGCCTGTAGTATTCTTACTGAGATCTTAATTGACTCTCTTTATTAAATGAATTATTACCTTATATTTATTATATTATTTATATCTACTAGATTGTTTCTATTTAACAACATCGTCTCTTGGATGGCTTTGGTAATAATTCAGGTGACTCTTCTTCTTGATTTTCTTCCAGGTTTTTAATAATAAATTCATTTATCCCTGAGACTACCTCTCTAATCCCCTCGGATGTCAATGCAGTGGATTGAACCAGCTTAGCATTGTACTTCTCACTCAAAATTGATGCCATGGCTGATAGCTCTGTAGCATCTTCTCCTTTTAGATCCATCTTATTTGCTACTATCATTATATTAATTTTACTCAGGTCTCTGTTTTTAGTGTAAACAAAATTTTCAATCCATTTCTTTATATTTTCTAAAGAACCTTTGCTGTCCATTCCAAAGAGTATTATAGCAAGAAAGGAATTTCGCAAATAGTTGCCGATCACGGAATGGAACCTCTCTTGACCTGCCGTGTCCCACAACTGTAATCTAACAATCGTTCCATTGAGAGTTAAAGTCGTGTTCAATGAATCGATTCCAATTGTTGGAGCAGGAGCTTGTATCTTGGAATATAAATATTGACTGATTAGAGTTGTTTTGCCTACGGAGGAGTCTCCTAAGAAAATTATCTTATAAGTTTTTGGCATGGGCAATGGAGAAATAGTAAATAAAGAAAGGAAGCTTGGGTCTGTGTACATTGAAATTGGAACTTAAAGAAACAACCCGAGTATGGTGTGTTCGAGTCTTTCAAGAATGTAAAAATTCCAACTGAATTCCTTCTAGAATTAATAAATACATTTGAGGAATCTAAGAGATTTATAAATAGAATTTCTTATTAATTTAATAATTAAAATCATTCTTATGCTAGCTGATGACCCTCCATCTTTCATTTGATTACTCTATAGACCTTTCCAAACGTAATACCTGTTTTCACACCAGCCCGGCTGGCTTCGTCTGTGCCCTTATAACACATTTCGTACAGGGGATCATCATTCGTGTCAGCTATTTCAAAGCTACCGCTCTTTTCTATTACTCCACACATGTCAAGAAACAACGACTCAACATCTGTAGAAATGTATAACTTTCCGTCTTTCTCCATTAAATACTTTAGAACAGCCATGGTCTGCTTACAAATAATTCTTCCTTTCTGTTTTCTCTTCTTGAAATGTGGATCAGGATACAGAACAAAGATTTTCTTCAAGGAATCCTTCTTGAAATAGTTCAGTAAAAAAAGAAGACCGTTAGACCTGATCACTGAGCAGTTTTCCATCTCACTTGTCAAGTTTTTAACATAATCAAAAACCAACTCAATGATTTCTACCCCTAAAACATTCTCGTTCTTGTAAAGGTTGGCTGTGTCCATTAGAAACTTACCGTATCCACATCCAACATCAATAAAGGTGGGTGGTAATCTATTCTTGAAATGTTCTTCCCAGTCCATAAATTCTGGATTACTGGGTATTCCAGCTATGACATCTTTGAATGCGTTGGTATGTGCGTGGCATCTGAAATCCTTTTTGGAAACTTTCTTGTTCATTTGGATTGCGAGTAAAAATTTTAAAAAATTCAGAACAATCAGTTTTCAAATGATTGGGGTTCGAATCTTATTATATGCATTTTTTGTAAAAATGGATTTATCTTATCCTAAGGTACTATTTAATGAAGAATATTAATTAATTGATTTTTGTATTTATATTTTAACTGGTCAATCATATGCTTATTAATAATAGTAATAAAAAAATATTATTTGATTATAGGTAACAGAATTTGATTGTATTTGGATATTTCAATTTAGTAGTCCTTGTTTTCAATCAAAGACAAAGTTTCTATGGTCAATGCACATTTTAATTTACAATATCATTAAATATATCTGTTTTAAAGGGTTTAATTGATAATTTAATAATTATGTTTTCTTTAAATCTCCTTTGTAAACGATAATTTTAGTTGGATTGAACCTTGAAAGTTTTCTTTTAGTGCAGTTACTTTTGCTTTTTGTGTCATTTTCTTAAAATAGCATCATATTTGGTGCCTAAAAAAGCAATTTACTTTCATTTTTCTTACATGGTTGTGAGTGAAAATCTTATTGTCAAACGGGCTGTTCAAAAAACATTAAATGGATCACTCTAAATCCAGCGATAAGCCCTATCATATCCTGATGGACCTTCGATAATTAGGAGCAACATATATGTTTTATACCCAAAGTGGAATGGCTTTGTGTCCATATACAAGAATTTCCATCAATCAGCTCACAAGGTTACTATGTGTTGTAAATACTCTAGATAACAAAAAAAGCGAAACAACTAGAAGCGGCTGTGCCTCTATAGGAGGAAATTCTAAACCTCCTACTGAGGTCCTGGGCACTTGGAACAAATCCTAAGCCCACTCTTTCGAGATTGGGGCAAGCCCTTTTTTATCCATGCCGCTCCACACACACGCATGTAATCATCTGGCTCCACCTCCCCTTTTTTCGGGATTTTTCTTTTTATGAGGAGGCCGTGACATTCTGATATAAACTGTTATTAGTTTCACACACATGAGTGTATTACTTATCCGGGCAACCACGAAAAGGCTATAGTCATCCGTCTTACGACAGATTCTGGCCAAACTCTAGTATAACATCTTAACAACAGACTTTTATAATAATTCTTAAAAGTTTTCATGGAGTTAAGAATGAGAAAACCAGTGTCTTAATGGAAATTTCAGATTCTGGGCGTAAATGCTATATTCCAAGATATTATGAAGATGATTTCCCTTCTTGCTCTAGCTTGGAGTCACTCAGACAGACCTATTTCTATACATTTCTTTAAAATTTCGTTAATTTAAACCACTAGATATGAGTAATATCCAAAGGAAACTCAGGTCTGTTACAATGAAGGCTTGTTCAGAATTAGGAAATTCCATATTCTAGATTTTTACGTAGAATAGATCTAGATCAGCTATTGAGGTAGTCAGTCTAAAGAACCCTGGGCAGAATCTGTCTTGAGACGGATGACTGTAGCCTTTTCGTGGTTGCCCGGATAACTAATACACTCATGTGTGTGAAACAAATAACAGTTTATATCAGAACGTCACGTCACAGCCACTGGGCAGAATCTGTCTTGAGACGGATGACTGTAGCCTTTTCGAGGTTGCCCGGATAAGTAATACACTTATGTGTGTGAAACCAACAACAGTTTATATCAGAACGTCACAGCCAGCCGACTCATAAAAGGAAAACCCCGAAAAAGGGGAGATGGGCCGTGTGAGGGAGCGGCATGGATAAAAAAGAGCTTGCTCAAAGCTCGAAAAAGTGGGCTTAGGATTTGTTCTAAGTGCCCAGGATCTCAGTAGGAGGTTTAAAACTTCCTCCTATAGAGGCACAGGCGCTTCTAGTTGTTTCATTTTTTTTTTCAGTCTAAAGAACCGCGATCTCAATACATGGCTAGGATATTAGACACAATAAATTTAATAAATATTTAAAAATAATCATAGTATGTGATTCTTTGTATCATCATATTCGAAATTATTCAGGTCTATTGCTTAAGGTTTATTTAATCTCTTGGTTTATATCATAATGCCTACTTATAATTGTCTTAGGGTTGCTCAGAGCTCCATCAATTTCTAGGTTGCTTTCAACAACCACACCTTCACCGAGTACAGTCATTCCATATACCTTTGCTCCAGATTTTATGTGGCATCCCCACCCGATTATTGAGTTCTCTATTGTTACATTGTCCTCAACCAAGGTATAATCAAATATGGCACAATTTTTAAGGGTACAGCCTTTTCCTATCCTAGTGTTCGAACCTATAACAACATTGTTTTTAACGTCAAAGTGGCTGTCGACAGTCTTTATATTGCTTAACTCCATCTTCTGACTTACAAGGTAGTCGTTTGGCTGCCCTATATCCATCCAATATCCTTCGAACTTATAACATGTCAATCTACCTGCTTCAGCCAGCCCAGTGAATATTTCCTTTTCTATTGAAGTTTCTTTTAGTTCTATTTTTGATAATATTTCACTAGAAAGGATGTAAACACCGGCATTTATCAGCCAAGGACCTTTTCCTTCTATTTTATTTGGCTTCTCAATAAAGGAGACTATTTTGTCCTCTTCCACCTTAAGCAAGCCGTATTTGGTTGGATTATCAACGGAGAATGATAGTATTGTTCCTAGAGCTGTTTCATTTTTAATATAAACCTTTTTCATTTCTTCTAAATCAGCGTTACAGCAGATATCACTGTTTAGTAAGAAGAAAGAGCAGTCTTTGAGGTGGTTTCGACATAGAGCCAATGGTCCTGCTGTTCCAAGTGGTGTATTCTCCTTGGAATAAATAATCTGTATTCCAAACTCTTCCTTATATTTATTGACTTCTGCTATAATCATTTCACTGTAATAATTCAATGCTAATATGATCTCCTTGATTCCTACTTTCACAAGCTTCTCTATTTGATACTTTAAGATAGGCTTGTTACAGAACGAAATCAATGGCTTTGGTAGTGTATAAGTTAATGGTCTGAGTCTGGTGCCCCATCCTCCTACTAGTATTACTGCTTTGGTAACCTGATTTTTCATGTTGCTTAATTGTTTACTTTTTAAATAATGTTTTACATCAAAAATTAATAAATCATTTAATTATTAAAACAACAAAGAAAATGAAACAAAATTTGCAAACAGACAAACCACTCTATCAAGGTAAGTAAATGGATATTGTCTGATAAATCTTGACCTATCAAGTTAATATAGACATTTAATCAATTATTTTCAATCATTAATTTTAAGGTGACGTTTTGGATGGACAGTGACATTTTCTATTGATTTCTTGAAAACTGCACTTTATTGGATTAATGAGTGTGTCAAGCTTCATTGATTATTCAATTTGCCTGAAATTAACTAATAAAGTAATATCCATATGTTAATTCTGTCATTACTATCAATTCGTGTTTTGATCATTCAAATATCAACTTTTTTAAGATTGAAGTATCATTTCATAAAAGTATTAAAAATAAGATTTTTACAAAGATTTATATGGAATTTTTAGTTGTAAGATCACAGAGACAGATCATTACATCTAGTCTTTTAAGGTTACAGTAGTCATTAAAAGTCACAGACAATCTAAAGATCTTGAACTAATATTATTTGGTCGTGGTAATGAGGTTTTGAATCATTTACTTAAACCTAACGATCTTGAATTAATATTATTTAGTTGTGATGTTCAAGGTTTGAACTTATTCAAATAAATATTTTAATCAAATTTTAGATTTCAGGTTGGATATTGAGTCGGAAATCTACCTATTTCATTCTTACACCTACCATCACGATGTAATAATTTATTTCCATCATTTATTCGGTGATTGATTTTTTCTGTTAACTGAAACTTCTTTCTTTTTCAACTGAAACTTGTTTTATTTTCGTCTTTTCTTTTTTAATTCGTTGAAACTTTTTTCCTCAATGATCAAGAAGTTTTTCAGTTACAAGGAACATCTCAAGCACAATCTAGGATATTGTAAAATATTTGAAACCAAGCTAAATGGCATTCCATGTTCAAAATTTAAATTTAAAACCAGTAGTCCCTCTGTCTATAACGTCCTAACAGAGTATAAGCATCCAAACTTGTTTTCTGTGATCAAAATCTCGGCCCATTCTGTTTACACCCAAAAATTACAGCCGTTGGCAGTGTTTGTAGACAATTCCAAAATCGAATATAACAGGTATTTAATTACAACTCTACAGGAAACCTTAAAGTACATCCATACCACCTTCAAAAAGGAACATAATGCTGCGGACATTGAGTCTATTTTTGTTGAAGATTCAGGCAAAGTAATTCTCGGTGATTTTAGCAAGTTCAGTGATTATAATGATGGTTCTTTGGATAATAGCATGCTAGATATGCTTTCCAAGAATCTAACTAACAAATCCTTAAAGCATCTGGACACTGAGACACCAACAATCTTTGAAGTGATTTTCAGCCCGAAATTTCTTGAACTTCCCTCCGATGAAATTGTTCTGTCAGAAGAACTCACAAAGATAATCAACCAAAAAACTAATATACCTGAATTAACCTGTATTTATATATTCGATGTCTGTATTGCCAACCTGGGCAAGAATATTCCCAAGGGGTGCAAGGCTTTGTTATTGGACTTCCTATTCAGGTTAAACAGGGAAATGTTCATTAAGAACATGAAGCTCTTTTTCGGTGTCATGGATACAAGCGTGAGGCTTTCTATTTTGAACAGGTTCGAGGATATTGATATTAAGTTAAATGAAATAACAGAAGATCTGAGCTTGGGACTGAGAGTTAAGGATAAAACACTAAAGAAGAACACGATAGATTTCATATTCAAGAACATTTCAAAATTTGATGATCATTCTTTTGAAAATTTGATGCACTGCATGCAGGAGTGCACAGACTCGGACAGTATCTCAGATATCTGTGCACATTTCAACGATATGAAGCGAAGTGACATGAGGCCAATTTATAAGGTACTTGAGACTTTTCTTCTTTTGGACAAGAACAATCTGCCTGTGTATCAATGTATTGAGAAGTTCTATCCCCATTTTGACAATGGCAAGCTAGCTAAAAATATTCTGCCTGTTCTTTGTTCTCGTCTCATAGTTAAGTCAAACCAAGATCATTGCTTCCAACTCCTTGAGAAGATTATAAATTATTTAAAGACTACAAAGGAAGAAGAAGGATCTAAGGATTGGTCCCTGAAAAGTTTAAAAAACATTTTTAATAAGAAAACGGAACCAGAAGATAAAGATCTGTATATGTGTCAACAAAGCAATCCAAAATATGATGAATGGGATTGAATAATTAAATACGCCTTTCTCTGATTTGTATGATAATTATCAGATTGATTGTTTTTAGTGATTAAAACTTTTGGTTTAGAATTCGAGCTTTTTAGATAGTTGATCAATATTAATAACTGATTAAAAATTTTATTAGAAAGGCAATTATAAATTGAGTCAAATATTAGGGAGTGTGTAGAAGTAGCTCATGGCATATGAATATTTAATAAATTTAGTTAATCTCATTAATATTTCATTGAACATTTAATTAAATAATTGATTTTTAAAGTAAGATTTCCACTTAAATCATGTTTAAATAGAACATATCATTAAAAATTCCAATACTGAAGTAATCAGCGTCCTTCTTCGAATGATTACTAAATATCTTTTTAGACCTAAATTCACTATCCAAATTTTCAGCAATCCAGATCAAAATAGCCTATTATTGCTGGAGACAAGAGGAACAATGCATACTGGGACAGAGATTTTACAAACTTTTCTATTAAATTCATTTCGGCCAGAAATTATGTAACTGGGTAGTGCTGATCTACTTTATTGGGTACGCTCTTTACGAGTAGACCAAGATTGGTTTATAAACTGGGTTTGAACCCGTGGCTCAAGTATAACAATGTCAATTTCACATCACTGTGCTACGAGGCTTACAAGAATTGACTAACTTTCAGATCATGATCTAACAAAAAATAAATTGATTTGATGGGTAATCCAATAATTACTCTTTGCTGTTTCCGTGTCAAGTCTCTTGTCTACACCCGATGATCTAAGCACTAACTGCTCAAGACTCACATGGTTGTGCGACTCTTTAATATTCTAGAGTCTTCTTGAGTACAATTGACTGAATATATGCTTCGATTTTAGGCTTAATCACAATCTCTTTACTATACTTGTTGTGGTATTTCGTTACCAGCCCTTCCCAGGTCATTACATATGGAATTATGTTCACTTTGCACTTGTAAATCAATGATAACTCATTTGCTATTAAATCGTATTTTCTAGTTTTTTCATTTTCAACTTGAGTTAATAGGTCAACATTGGTGATTCCTACCTCGATCAGAGTTATTTCATTTTTCTTTTTATCATGTAAGAAGATATCTGGTCTGTCATGTTGTATTTTAATGTCCGTCTTAATTCTTGTATCTACTCGAATATCGACATTTTCATTTGCTACAACTTCTTGAACGGAATGAGATTTCAATTTTCTTGTCTTCTTAATTCCGAATCTTCTACACTGTGATAAATGTATGAATCTTAATACTTCATTATGTCTTCTCATGTAATCATGACCAAGCATACGGTCGCATTTATGATCTAACAATATTTAGAAATTAGTATAAACCCAACATTATTTTTCTTTTAGCTCTTGTCAAGAATTTAAGAAAAATTAAATTGTCAGAGATGACTTTAAACTAGAGCAAGAAAGGAATGCATCTTAATACTGCCTTGTGGCATAATAAGCACTTTATAGTGGTGAAACTTGGTGCTCCCATTAAGGGATTGGCAATCTTTTTCTTAACTCCTTGTGAAAAATAAGGAGGACAGCAGACTGCCGTTGTCTGTAAAATATGTCTGCATCAACTACTTAGGAAGTAGAACTGTAAAGCTCCTGTTTGAGTATTTACGACACATAGGAGTCCTGTGTAGCATTTGGTTTCAAAATGCCGGGTGGTTTAAGAAAGTGTATATATATGGACACAAAGCCATTCCACTTTGGATATAAAACATATAAGTTGTCCTGGTTATCGAAGCCAACCAGGGTATGATTGGGCTCAGCCCTGAATTTAGAGTGATCCTTTGTGTGTTTTTCCGATCGTACCTGGGCCAAGTTTTCTCCATATAAGGGTGGTTTTTAGCAACCCGTTTGACAATAAGATTTTCACCGATCACACACTAGTTATAGGAATACAGTGAAAATAAATTGCTTTATGTTTTAGTATAAACTCAATTTTAGAAAATAATGTGAAATATTGTGGCTTAAAATGAAATAATTTATTTAACTAATTAGAGATTTTTTAAAAAAAGTGTGTCGTTAGCAAAGCGAGTGTAAAGTTGAAGAAAAACGAAATCAATGAGTATCTGGTACGAATCTCATTAGTGAACTAATTTGTATATACTCGTAAAAATTCTATAAAATGTACCCATTGAAATTGAACAGCACTACTAACTACATAATTTCAGGCCCGAAAAAGTTCTTTGAGAGAACTGTGTCTCAGACTGTAAAATGTATTGAATATAAATGTTTGAAAGGCAAATGGTAAATCATTCAATGTTCCTCTTGTCTCCAGTAATCAAAGCGGGTATGATTGGGGGCCAGTGGTCCCCAGAATTTAACAAAAAAAAAAGAAACAACTAGAAGCGCCTATACCTCTATAGGAGGAAATTTTAAACCTCCTACTGAGGTCCTGGGCATTCAGAACAAATCCTAAGCCCGCTCTTTCGAGCTTCAGGCAAGCCCTTTTTCATCCATGCCGCACACAAACCATCGGCCTCACCTCCTCTTTTTTCTGGATTTTTCTTTTTATGAGGAGGCTGTGTCGTTCTGATATAAACTATTATTGGTTTCACTCACATAGGTGTGTTACTTATCCGGGCAACCACGAAAAAGCTACTGTCATCCGTCTTACGACAGCTTCTTCCCAGTCCCCAGAATAGCGAGTTTACGTGTAAAAATCGGTTTAGTAACTATCCGATGAAGAAGATTAGTATCTTCAGTACTAGAGATTTTAATTAGTTCTTGTCTTGCAGAACTAGCCATGTGTGATTAAAGTTCAACACCTTGCAACCAATCCTAAAGAAACATTGATAAATTAAAAATCAGTTGAAATGGCATAAATTTAGAATGAAATTAATAAATCTGACATTTGAGAACAACCTTTTTGAAAAAATTTATTTAATGGGTAATATATTAATTATAAACTACTCTTTGACTGAATCCGCGTTAAGTCTCTTGTCTACACCCGATGATCTGTGCACTAACTGCTCAAGACTCACATGGTTGTCCGCCTCTTCAATACTTCGTCGTCTTTCAAATGAAATAGACTCCAGAGTCTTCTTGAGTACAATAGACTGGATGTACGCTTCGACTTTAGGCTCAATTCCTATCTCTTTACTATACTTGTTGTGGTATTTCGTTACCAGCCCTTCCCAGGTCATTACATATGGAATTATGTTCACTTTGTACTTGTAAATCAATGATATAACTCATTTGCTATTAAATCGTATTTTCTAGTTTTTTCATTTTCAACTTGAGTTAATAGGTCTAGATTGCTAATTCCAACCTCGATCAAAGTTATTTCATTTTTCTTTTTATCATGTAAGAAGATATCTTGTCTGTCATGTTGTATTTTAATGTCCGTCTTAATTCTTGTATTTACTCGAATCTCGACATTTTCATTTGCTACAACTTCTTGAATGGAATGAGATTTCAATTTTCTTGTCTTCTTAATTCCGAATCCTCTACACAGTGATAAATGTATGCATCTTAATACTTCATTATGCCGTCTCATGTAATCATGACCAAGCATACGATCGCATTTACAATCTTTTTGATAATTTTAATTAAATATAATTATTTTGTTCATATAACAGTATTAAGTATTTATTTGCGGATGTGATTGGAATTCAGACATTCTCTAGTGCTTCGGAAGGCGTTTCAATAGAAAATAATTCAAGCTGACCGAAATAGGAGCATCTTTTATCCAATGAAACAGAAAAATCTATGCATAAATTAACAAATTACAAATTAAAGATATAAATTCAGTTTGATGACAAACCCCTTTTTTATAAGCAAGAAAAACATCCATTGTTGCAAAAAACAAGTGTATTTATTTTCTAATTAAGTATTGCCATGATTATATTTTTTTGAATTTGTTTCGGCAAGATTTTCAAAGAATCAACGATCAGGAGCTCGAAGAGATAAAATAGATATCTATAATTGAAAAGAGATCTCACTGTAAAAGTATTTAATAAACTACCTTTGTGGCGAGAAATCTAAAGATCTAAAACTTCACTAACCTTATCTATGTGTTTATGATCTCATATTTAAATATAACTTAATATTCATATGCCTGAATTCACTGTTATTTAATAATTTTTAAAATCGATGTAATCATTGTAATACGGACTAATTGATTGCATGACATCATATTAATAAAAAAATTTTTTGGTAGAAAATTGATCAGATTTCTCAATTAAAAAAATTATTAAAGAAGTTTCCTTGAAAGTATAATTTTGAATCGCTTATAGAGATTATGTAATCATAACAATCACCATGACAGGAATAATTGATCACGAAAAGATGCTAGGTGTTTGGAAAATTCAGAATCAATCGGGGTTTGGTTTTAATTTCAGAACACAAAGATCTGAAAACTGTTCATTAGGAATATAGTGATTCTGTCGGATGCTCTAACCGAGTGCACCAGAAGAATATCTTTCATTCAATAATATTGATCGTTACATTGTATTCGAAGATTTTCTGATATTAAAGCTAATGATATGTCCCATATTTACTCTAGTCATTAGATTTGTTAAATACCTCATAAAATCGGCAATTTACTTGAAATCTAATGTATTTTATAAATCACTGCTCGCATATCTGAACTCATTAAACCCCACCAGGGTACAACTTGGAACTTTCCTTTATTAACTTAGATCACAACGAATCTGCAAACAGAAAGCAAAACTCGAACATATAAACAAATTTGCTTGAAGTCCTGAAGCCTCCGTGAGCGCATTGGTGCGAAGTTAACTTAGATAATAACGAAAAAAACTTGAGACTCGGGTTCGAATCCCGTTGAGGGAAATAATTTGGGTCTCATTCATAAAACATATAAAGCGTACCCAACGAAAAGTAGAACAGTACTCTACTTAACTACAAAATTGCTGGCCGAATAGTCATTGGAGAGGACTGTTTCCAGGGTTAAATAGACAGAAAGAGGTTGCGGAAATGTGGTTGTAGAATGTATTGAATAGAAAAGTTTGAAAAGCATGCATTGTTCCTCTTGGTCTCCAGTAATCGGGTATGATTGGGATGCAAATGGTCCCCAGAATTTAGGACAGTGAGCTTACCTGTAAAAAGCGGGTTAGTAACTATCCGATGGAGGATATTGGTACCTTCAGTATTAGAGTTTTTTTTACTTGGAGTCCTGAAAGAAGTTTGTAAAATTATTTATAAAATTGCGACACGAATGCTCACTTTTACAAACAGTGAAATTCTCAATTTTCGATCAAATCTAATTGGACTGTCTGGGACATTTACAAAAATATTATTTGAAATTAACAATATTTGAGAGCTTCGATCTTAAAGATCATACAGTATTTCGGTTACATTAATGATTTTTTTGAACAAAATAAGAGTGTTTTTTTGTGACACTAAAGTCGAAGCGTACATCCAGTTCATATTGTACTCAAGAAGACTCTCGAGTCTATTTCATTTGAAAGACGACGAAGTATTGAAGAGGCGGACAACCATGTGAGTCTCGAGCAGTTAGTGCTTAGATCATCGGGTGGAGATAAGAGAACTCGACACGGAATCAATTAACGAACAATTGATAATCTTTAGATTACCCATTAAATAAATTTTCTTTATGACTACATTGTGTGTAGCAAATGTGAATGTGTGTGTGTGACTGTGTCGTGAATGTGATGTGTGATGTGCTGTCAGGATTCTCAGGTAGGTTGGTTGAGGCTAGGTTTAGAGCAGGAATTAGGTCAGGTAGAGTAGGTAGTGTCTACTTTGGTAGGCAGGGAGTCAGAGAGAGAGTTGCGTAGAGAGAGAGAGAGGGAGGGAGGCAGGTAGGTAGGCAGGCAGGCAGGCAGGCAGGCAGGCAGGGTGGGTGGGTGGGTGGGTGGGTGGGGTAGGCAGGCAGAGAGAGAGAGAGAGAGAGAGAGAGAGAGAGAGAGAGAGAGAGAGAGCGCGCGCGCGCGCGCGCGCGCGCGCGCGCGCGCGCGCGCGCGCGCGCGCGCGCGCGCGCGCGCGCGCGCGCGCGCGCGCGCGCGCGCGCGCGCGCGCGCACGAGCGCGCGCGCGCGCGCGCGCGCGCGCGCGCGCGCGCGCGCGCGCGCGCGCGCGCGCGCGCGCGCGCGCGCGCGCGCGCGCGCGCGCGCGCGCGCGCGCGCGCGCGCGCGCGCGCGCGCGCGCGCGCGCGCGCGCGCGCGCGCGCGCGCGCGCGCGCGCGCGCGCGCGCGCGCGCGCGCGCGCGCGCGCGCGCGCGCGCGCGCGCGCGCGCGCGCGCGCGCGCGCGCGCGCGCGCGCGCGCGCGCGCGCGCGCGCGCGCGCGCGCCCGCCGCCGCCGCCGCCGCCGCCGCCGCCGCCGCCGCCGCCGCCGCCGCCGCCGCCGCCGCCGCCGCCGCCGCCGCCGCCGCCGCGCGCGCGCGCGCCCGCGCGCGCGCGCGCGCCGCCGCCGCCGCCGCCGCCGCCGCCGCCGCCGCCGCCGCCGCCGCCGCCGCCGCCGCCGCCGCCGCCGCCGCCGCCGCCGCCGCCGCCGCCGCCGCCGCCGCCGCCGCCGCCGCCGCCGCGGCCGCCGCGGCCGCCGCGGCCGCCGCCGCCGCCGCCGCCGCCGCCGCCGCCGCGCGCGCGCGCGCGCGCGCGCGCGCCCGCCGCGCGCGCGCCGCCGCCGCCGCCGCCGCCGCCGCCGCCGCCGCCGCCGCCGCCGCCGCCGCCGCCGCCGCCGCGCGCGCGCGCGCGCCGCCCGCGCGCGCGCGCGCGCGCGCGCGCGCGCCGCCGCCGCCGCCGCCGCCGCCGCCGCCGCCGCCGCCGCCGCCGCCGCGGCCGCCGCCGCCGCCGCCGCCGCCGCCGCCGCCGCCGCCGCCGCCGCCGCCGCCGCCGCCGCCGCCGCCGCCGCCGCCGCCGCCGCCGCCGCCGCCGCCGCCGCCGCCGCCGCCGCCGCCGCCGCCGCCGCCGCCGCCGCCGCCGCGCGCGCGCGCGCGCGCGCGCGCGCGCGCGCGCGCGCGCGCGCGCGCGCGCGCGCGCGCGCGCGCGCGCGCGCGCGCGCGCGCGCGCGCGCGCGCGCGCGCGCGCGCGCGCGCGCGCGCGCGCGGGGGGGGGGGGGGGGGGGGGGGGGGGGGGGGGGGGGGGGGGGGGGGGGGGGGGGGGGGGGGGGGGGGGGGGGGGGGGGGTAAGTCTAAGGATTCTAGTAAGTCTAAAGGTTCTAGCAAATCTAAGGATTCGGCAAGTACAAAGTCTCCATCGGTTTCTAAACACTCATCTAAATCGAATAGTTCAGGGGCAGTAAAAAAGTCAATCAGCAAGTGAAGACGCTTCTCAAGGTAAATCGAAAAAAAGTGCATCTATGAGCAGATCCCACAAAGGAAAATCAGATGGTGCCTCAATGAGCACAGGTAGTAAACGAAAATCAACAGACGCTTCAGATAAAAGTGCATCAGCAAGTCTTAAATCCGATGGGGCTCCAAATAGCAGCGTATCCAATAAGTCTAAGTCAACAGATGGGTCAGAAAACAGTGCTTCAGCAGGCGCTTCAAAAGATAATAGTTCTATGAATGCTTCAGATAAGAGTAGTAGTTCTGATAATAGTAGATCTACCAGTGAATCGGCAAGTGCTTCTGCTAATGAATCGGCAAGTGCGTCTGCCAGTGCTTCTGCCAATGAGTCGGCGAGTGCATCTGCCAGTGCACCATCTTCTTCCATCGCAAGTAGTGTGGCTTCACAAATTCAAGATCATAAACAATTTAGATTCAAGCATTATCAGTAGCATTTTTTCTTCCTGCCCTGATTGTGCCAAAGTTGACCAGGTACTCGTTTATAAGGATGGAGATGTTTACAAAGATTACTCTGGAAAGATCACAATGTCGAAGATAGGCGGGAAATTTGTTGATGGTAGCGGTGTATTTGAAGGGCAAGATTGCGGTTGTGACAAAGATGATATCCCCCAAGCAGGTAAATTGTCTGGAACCGGGCTTTATCAAAATAAAAGTATTCAACCAGCACAATGCTCAAAGCAAAAAAAATTAATGGATCAGTTGGCTTCGAATTCATCAAATATTGGGTCTTCCTCTGCATCGCAAGCCTCTACAGATAATTCTGCTGTATCTTCAAGTATAGGAGTTTCAGGTAGCAGTGGGACTGGCTCAACAAGTGCAAATAGCACAAATGTAGCAAGTAGTGCGAGTGCAAATAATTCTAATGAAGCTAGTAGTGCGAGTACGAGTAACTCAAATGCTTCTAATAGTGCTAGTGCAAATAATTCAAATGCTTCTAATAGTGCTAGTGCAAGTAACTCAAATGTTTCTAATAGTGGAAGTTCTACTACTAATACGGGCGCTACCAGCTCTGCAAGTGCCACAAATACTGATAGTGCCAGTTTGGATAGTGGTAGTAGTGTTAATTCGGATTCGGAGCAAGCAGAAAGTTCAGACAGTACCTCAAATTCGCCACAGGCAAGTAGTATCACTTCTCAAGCTCAAAATAGTGTAACGGAAGCAAATAGCACAGGCTCAAATTCAGAAGAACAGGCGGAAACCCCAATCCAAAGCATTTCTCGACCTCGATCAAAGATTCATAAAAAAAGATCATCCAAAAGAACTGCACCATCGTCACCACCTATAGTTTTTAAGAATATAAAGATGCAGTATGACCAGGATACTGATAAGACACAGAAAGAAACTATAACAGTGACACAGGAAAAATCATCACCACCCGAGACAATTTACTCGACAATCACAAAATCCAATAAGAATGAAACTATTAAATTGATCTATACTCAGATTCTCAGGGCAGATGCAGTCACCATAATTGAAAAACCTGACACTGTAATAAAATATTCAGAGCCAAAGACTGTAACAAGCGTGAAGATGATGAGCCCTATAACCGTAACGAAGACGAAGGTTAAGAAGCGAAGATTCAAAATCAATGAAGAAGATTCTAGCGATGATAATACTGAAGAACCTGAAATAAAGACCATGAGTAAGAAGACTAAAAAATCAATGAAGAAAAAGCAAAAACAAAAACAGAATGATGAAGACGAGGTTGTTACTATTAATAAAACAGTGACAATACCCAAGAAAGCTATAGAATGTCTTCCAGATTGCTCCTGTGAGGGATCAGAGGAATGTGATAATCCTTGCACAGATATCAGGTGTGAGATAGTTTAATAATAAATAAATAAAAATGATTTAATTAATAAATAGTATTTATTTAGAACTCTGTTTGATTCATTTGTACTGAGAATGGATGAGTTAATTATAGAAATTTATCTGGAAGCTTAATGAATTCGTGCTTCAACATTAGAAATATTAGAAAACCTAAATTACAATCCATCAATTCTTGCCATCTCAAAAAACACACTAAACTCTCTTCAGTTTGTACATGATTCATGAATTAAGGTTCCAGTTTTTGTAGAAGAGAATTAGAATCGATTAAAAAAATTACGTATATTAAATTATCCATACTTAAAAGTAAAGTAAAACACTGAAATTACCCCCCCCCCCCCCCCCCCCCCCCCCCCCCCCCCCCCCCCCCCCCCCCCCCCCCCCCCCCCCCCCCCCCCCCCCCCCCCCCCCCCCCCAGCGAAACTATTTATTAAACAGTTGTTTGCTTGAATTTTATGAACGATCTAAGATTCAATTTGTTTTTGCAATGAAATACGTTGTTTTTTATGTTTCATGAATGTATTTGCCATGCCATGAAAGCTATTTTGCTCCAGCTTTTATATTAATAAGAATAGCCACTTTGCTTATAAATACAATCTAAGATTTCCTTAAATATACACCAGCCATCCTTGATTGAAACTTTCAAGACTGCAATTAACAAATAATTTGAAATACAAAGCCTTCAAAATTTACTAAAATAAAGCTGGAATTAGAATAAGGTAAACTAGGAAGACTTCAAAATTCATCAAATAGAATAAATTTTATTCACAATCACAAAGTCTTTTTATTAATTTGTTAATTTTATTGAAGGCACAAGCAAAATTTAAAACAAATTATTTTGGCAATTTTATTAGTCAATTTTACTGATTAAAATAACAAAACGAATATTTGATATTTCATTTTTCAATGGAATAGAAAGAAACATTTGTATAATTCACAGAATGTCTGAAATATAAAACAGTTTCAGATTGTATTTATAAAAATGATTTTTATAGTTTGACTCTTTCAGCGTATTTTTTAATAGCTTTTCAGGAGAATATATTTATGAGATGGTTTCGAGAACGACTCCAGATTGGTTGACAAGTGAGTCAGACCATATCTCTCTCTCTCTCTCTCTCTCTCTCTCTCTCTCTCTCTCTCTCTCTCTCTCTCTCTCTCCAACACACTCTTGGAAGTTGGATCCAACCCAGAAGAATTATCGAGTAATTTGACAAAGTTTGAACAAGTCTAAATCAGAGTCAGAATCAAGTGAAAACTCCAGAAGAATCTTCTCAGGTGCTCATCCGTCAAGAATAAAGAGAAAGAGATGCCAAAGAAGTTCAAAGAGCAAAGCAATAAAAACCAAAACCAACTCACCGTATTGGACTGATGTCTATGGAGGAAAAGAGGAAGGCTGGTGAATGTTAAGACAGTAACTACAATGGAATCAATAAAATGATGCCAACAGTAAAGAATACTAAAAAAAAAGACTGCAAGCCTCGGCTGCAAAATGGAGACCTATATTAAAATTCAAACTACTCTATCAACCAAGATTCTAAAAAGACAAAGGCATCCCAAAGCCAAGTCACCACTTCTAAATCTCATTCAAGCATTTCATGACAAAATCGACAGATATAAAGAAAAAGAATCGCAACATCATCAGCATCTTCAATATCTTCTAGAAGTCTCAGACAAAGAGTAGCAGCAGTTCGTCGAAGGGAACTACTTCAACATCAACTCCCACAATCACAGCCAGTACTAATAGTAAGAGGCAATGCAAGAGCAGACCTCAACAACTAGGCAAGATGGATTTAAGTAAATCAGCAACTGGCCCATCCACAATCAGCTTCTAAAACATCTACCACCAAAGCAGACAGCAATTCTCTAGGTTCTATATTTAATGTGATGAAAACAATGCCATCTGGTGGCCAGCAGAACGAGAGCTTGTACATAGAAGGTTCGTTCAAGTTCCCTAAAAAGAAAGAATTAAAGGGTCAGGTCTTTAAAATGAGCGGTTATGTTTCATCAACCAAATCTCAATCTAATTCATGATAATTCAAGAATATTAAATTATTAATAAAAATTTTTATTCAATTTGGAGGCTTTAACAGTGAATTATGACAATTAAATAAAAATGAGGCCAAACCAATGTGAATAAGTAAATTAACTCGGTCACTGACAATGGCTTGAAAATCCGAGTCAAGATCTTTTTAATAGGATGTTTTTATGATCAATGAATCTACACAAGAGAAGCAGGAAAGCTCTTAATCCATCTGTTGAAATGTCTTGATTTCTCGTATCTGTACATTATACTTGTTGAAGTCAAGCCGACCAAAAATACATTTTGCCTCTACTGTTTTGCTTTAATAAGAGTTATTAAAGAAAACCTGACGCAATTGGTAGTCAAAATACTCCGCCTATGGTGAACCCTGAATACTTTTTACTCCTGCTATATATGCGCCTTGATAACTAATGGAAAATATATGCTTATATCGAAATTGGCATGATTTTATATTCATATACAAATATTAACCACACGCTGCACAGGACTCCTATGTGTCGTAAATATTACACCTCTACCACTAAATAGTGATGCGTATTTACTTAACATGAAACTGCGGTCTTTCTTTATCTTTTATAACTCATGAAAATTATCAAGACGTTAGGTAAGAGATAGCTAGAGCCTTAATAGAAACCTAAGTTTCTGAACTAAAACAAAATGCAGATTATTCCACACGGAAAGACCGTGTTATGACTTTTCTTGCACCCGTTGAATGTTATCTCTGACAAAAATCAAGCCGATTGGTAGTTTCTGATCATTTAGTTTAACGGTAATTATGGCATTGTAAAAAATCATTTAAAAATTTTTTTTAATAAGATTCGAAATCAATATATGCAATGAGTCAGAATTTTATTGCTATTGAATTCAATAGATCTCCGATCAAAACAATATGACACGTTCTTAGGCGATCAATTTCATGGAAGGAATTAATAAATGCAGCACATCCAATATTTGACTTAACCTGAGAATAAAGAAGATGAATCTAACTCCGAGCAAGTACGATTTTTCATCTTAATGTCTTTTTTGACGCAGTCGACAATGCTAGATTTAGAAACACAACCAGATAAACTAACAAAGGATTAAGTTGGATATTTTCTGGCTCAGGTGTGAAAGAAGATGTAGCTATGAAAACTCAAAGCCTAGGATTCAATTCAAAGTTGTGTGAAATCATTATGATTAATCTAAAAAGAATACAAAGCAAATGCAACAAGGAGAATGATTACAGTTATTGTAAAAAATCACTAGACATAAAGAATCTTAAACTCGGTCATGCTTTGAATTAAATAGAATCTTAGGTTATAAAGTGTCTTTAGGTATTAATCTGGGGATGATGTCCTATGCAACCATTTAAGCTAGTGAGTTTGCTTCTAAAAGTGATTTAATAACTATCTCAAAGACGAGTTTTATATATTCAATAAGAAAATCGGTGTTTAAAACTCTTCTTGCAGAATACTAGTTTAACTTAGACCTGACAGGCTTTCAAAGATAAATAATTCATCAACAGAGTTTGCGTGAGACAGATTGCTAAAAGATATTAGCGGTTGCGTTGATAAATAATATATTTATGTGTGTAAAACCAGTAACAGTTCTCGAAGGTCATAATCAGTCGTACCTGATTGATAGAAATGTCATTTGTCATATTACTGATCTCATCAAAAACAGATTGAAAAGTCTCTAAATATCTACAAGAATGGATCATTCACATGATTGCATATGTTGGTATGAGAATAAATTCTTATGAGATATTTACAGGCAGGCTGAACACAACATTCACTAACAACACTGGAATATGAGATGTGTATAATCTGGATAGACTTCCGAATTTAGGCATTGTGAGTTTTGAGGAGATATATGCGTCATATTTATGATAGAAGGATTTTATAGTACTTCCAGAAGTTTTTGTGTAGAAATCAAATCAATAATTGATTCTTTTAAAAATAACAGGTTCATTCTGATACTGGTGCTTAGAAAGAACAAATTCAGCAGTTGGCAATGATAATTTCTTACAAGATATAAGATAGGGATGAATAAAAGATTTAAAATGATACTGTTCCTCTCAATATTCCATGACAGGGGAAGACTTTGAAATATTAAAAAGATAGAGATAAAAAACCTGAGAATAAAATCCAATTTTTTTAATGAATAGAAGAAAATAAAGCTGCCATTAAAAACCTTACAAGGAACATTTCTCCATGTCCAACCCTGTTGGGTTTCTTAAAGAAGAGAGTTTCTTTTCAAAATTTGAGGTTGGATTCATTAATTCATCTACTAATCTTATAAAATCATCCAAATTCATATTCTGGTGCTGACCTTCACTTCTGACATTGATTTCATTCTTTTCAGCTTCAGATTTTCCAACTAAGCAAACCAAACGATAGCCATCAACTTGGGCATTCCTGATCTTTTTATTCAGGGTAAGACCTTTATCATCATAAATCTTAACTTTCAAATGGCTTAGCCTTGTCTTGATAGATGCTGCATATTCCTCTGCGTGAATAGGAACCAGAGCTATCTGTCTGGGAGTAAGCCAGAATGGAAGCTTCTTACCGTAGCTCTCCAGGAGAATAGCTATCATTCTTTCTATAGACCCTAGAATTGCCCTATGAATAATAACGGGAGTTTTAGAAGATCCGTCAGTCGCAGTGTACTTGAGTTCGAATCTCTGTGGAAGCTGAAAATCGAGCTGAATTGTCGCACACTGGCACTTTCTACCCAAGGCATTATACAAAATAATATCAAGTTTAGGGCCATAAAATGCACCATCGCCTTCATTTAAAATATATGGTTGGTTGCGTTGTTTCAAGGCGTTCTTTAAGGCATCTTCTGCCTCATCCCATTCCTTGATTTCACCCAAAAATAGCTCAGGTCGAGTTGAGAGCATAATTTCATATTTGAAGCTGAAAACTGAATAGACATATTCAAGGAAATCCAAGCAATTAATTGTTTCTGATTGAATTTGATCTCTTTGACAGAAGATATGGGCGTCGTCTTGCTGGAATCTTCTTACCCTGGTGAGGCCTGTTAATGCACCTGTTATTTCATTTCTGTGTAGAACACCGAAGTCAGCGAATCTGATTGGCAATTCCCTAAACGATCTCTCCAGTGTCCTGAACAGTAAGCAGTGTCCAGGGCAGTTCCATAGGTTTCAATGCAAAATCTTCATTTTCAATCATATAAATGCTGTCCTTGTAATTCTGGTAATGACCTGACTCCTTCCATAAATCAATAGAAAATATGTTGGGTGTAATGACTTCTGAAAAGCCTCTCTTCACGTACTCCCCTCTGAGGAATTCAATAAGAGTGTTGTAGATGTGTGCTCCATCAGGAAGCCAAAAGCACGATCCTGCCGAATATTTGTGGAAGAAGAATAAATCCATTTCTTTACCTATTTTCCTGTGATCCATCTCTTTAGCTCGTTCCAATCTTTCTAAATACACCTTCAACTGTTCCTTGCTAGGAAATGATATTCCATAAATGCGCTGCAGAGAGGCCTTTGCTGAGTCATTTAAAAAGTAAGCGCTGCTTGTTTTCAGCAATTTGACTGCGCTAACAACTCCTGTAGAATTCAAATGAGGGCCTAGGCACATGTCATAGAAGTTTTTATTGTAATAAACACTTGTTTGGTCTTTAACATTCTTTTCTACAAAATATGTTTTGCATGGATTGTCTTTGTACATTTCCAAAAGTTCTTGTTTCGTTTTAATTACTTTTTCAAATTTCAGGTTCTCCTTCATTATTTTTTTCATCTCAGCTTCGATCTTTGGGAAATCGTTTGAAGAAATGGGGTCAGAACAGTCAACATCATAATAAAACCCCTCCTCCGTAGCTGGTCCGTTGACCAATTTACAGTTGTATAGATTTACCAATGCATGCCCTAGAATGTGAGAGGTGGAATGCCAAAAAACATCTTTTCCTTCTGCGTCTTCAAATTTCAGCAATTGAACAATGCAATTTTCAGTTATTTTCGCATTCAAATCAGAAGCAACACCGTTTATTTTACAGGCGATGAAATCAAACTGCTTCAAGTCTTTTATTATATTTGAAATGGTGTAATTTTCTGGAAAACTCGTGGTTTCGCCATTTAAAACGATCGAAAAATTTTTAAATTCGCTCATTGGGAGTAAAAAATTAAATATTAAAAAATCATTGTTCTAAAATGGTGTCACTGAAAGTACAAGGATTATTCGTTTTATTTATGACACTGATTAGATGCTTGAACAAAGGAGAGATTAGAGGACTATGATTCTGCCAATACATTGACACTATTCAATCAAAATAGTTGTGAATTGAAAACCTATCTATTTAATAAATTATTATAAGGCTAGTAAAGGATTTATTTAATGGGTAATCTAATTGTAACTCTTTGATTGATTCCGTGTCAAGCCTCTTGTCTACACCTGATGATCTGTGCACTAAGTGCTCATGACTCACATGGTTGTCCGTCTTCTTGACTAGGATAGACTGGATGTACGCTTCGACTTTAGGCTAAATTCCTATATCTTTACTATACTTGTTCGTTACTAGCTCATTGCGTATGGAATTATATTCATTTTGCACTTGTAAGCAATGATAACTCATTTGCTATTAAATCGTATTTTCAACTTGAGTTAATAGATCAAGGTTGGTGATTCCAATCTCGATCAGAGTTATTTCATGTAAGAAGATATCTGGTCATAAGGCTTAGTATTATTCTTTATAAATAATAGAGTTCTTGGAAACTTCTGTTTGGATCGCAACAAGAGTATACCAATCTAGAATGCAAGTGTGCCATCAATTCACTTATTCCTGGTATAAACAATTATTAAAACATGAACTTGTAGAATAAACAATATTTAATAATTTAATCAGCTTTACCTGTCAAAGGTCTCTACATCCATTGAGATGGCTGAATAACTGTTAAGTTAAATTAATATATAAATGAAGAGCAGTTAAGCTCCCATTATAATATAAACATCCTGAGATGCATTCTTTCCAATGTGATCATCGTACAGTCTTGGTTGCCGTAGAAATTTCGGTGTTTGTAACCGTTACTGTTTGATATATTTTTCTATTTAGGTAATCATATCTAATGATTCGGTTATTCTTTGGATCTCTAAAGGATTTCTTGGCATTTCTCATTATTATAAACTTTGTTGGTGGATTACCTGGAGATTCATTTGCTTCTTTGCTTTGATGCATATCTGAATCTTGTTCTAATTTATTGTAAGGATAATTCATATTTTTGAAATGATTTGATTTCAAATTGGAACTGTCTATGTTATCATTATCTGAATCTTCAAAGTTCCTTAAGGGCATTTTAGGTATCTCTTCCTTTATGGATGAGTCCCTTTTTGTAGTGCATCTATCGCACTTAGTTGAAGGGGGTTCAGGTACTTTATCATTTATGGGTAATTCACCTTTTGTAGTGCATCCATCGCACTTAGTTGAAGGGGGTTCAGGTACTTTATCATTTATGGGTAATTCCTCTTTTGTAGTGCATCCATCGCACTTAGTTGAAGGGGGTTCAGGTACTTTATCATTTATGGGTAATTCCTCTTTTGTAGTGCATCCATCGCACTTAGTTAAAGGGATTTCCTTTACCTTATTTATTATATCTGTCTTTTTTTCTGTACAGGGCTCTTGCTTCAGGTGCTTTATATGGTTGCTTTCCTGAATTATTAATTTCAACTCTTTGATCTCGGATTCATGCCTCTCAATTACTTTGTGAAGATCGATAGAAGATGCCTTTTCACATGGCTCTACACCTGGTTGGAGGCATTTAATATCCTCTGTTGCTTTTATATGATTTGGCTGAATTGCTCTTTTTTCTTCTACAATTGAGTCAGTGTTGCAAATGGCCTTCATCGAGGACTTTTGATAAGGCACCTCACATTTTAACTCGTGCTTTGACAAAGTTGTGCAGGGGACACTATTTGATACCTTAATATTTGGAATTCTGTCAGTGCATTTTTGATCAGGCACCTCACATTTTAACTCGTGCTTTGACAAAGTAGTGCAGGGGACACTATTTGATACCTTAATATTTGGAATTCTGTCAGTGCATTTTTGATCAGGTTCCTCACATTTTAGCTCGTGCTTTGACAAAGTAGTGCAGGGGACACCATTTGATACCTCAATGTTGGGAATCTTGTCATCATGTATTACAACCAAACCATTTATAGCATCTCTCTTTCTGTTTAAAGTTAAGGTGGTGTCCAGGTTTGAATTAGGTTTTAAAATCTCTGGAGGATGCCCCTTTGTCATCTTTAAGCCTTCATGAGACATATCACAGGGAATGCTACTTAAAAAATCGGGTGGTGTACAAGGTTCATTTGTTTTGCATGGAGGGTAATCTTCATTTCTGATATTAATGGCATCTTTTTTGACACAGAACGGATCAACCTTGTGATTATCAATATTAAACCCTGTTTCCCCAGATTCTTCTTCAGTTAGAACAGCTGATTCATTAACCTGAGCACATGATGATTTGAGACTAGGACCCAAATGGACACCCCTCGTTTTATAAATATTCATTCCTTCTATGCGACCATTATTCGGCATTTTTATTGTTACATCTTCATCATTCTTTATAAAAATTTTGTTAATTGTCTTTGGCAAAATTATTCTAGGTTCTTGGTAAGCTGGTACGAGAATCGATGTCTTAAAGTCTGCCATTTCTGGCTGAATGAAGCTGTGTTGAGTTTGGGGATTTTGATCTGCAAAGTAAGTGAGATGCTCATTAGGAGGATTAATTAGTCTCATTCCATTGTCAAATCCTTGATGACAATGATAATTGGAAGTATTACAAGTATCAATAAGGTTCTTCGGATTGTTATCTATGCTATTATTAAATTTAGGATGGCAATGAGAATTGGAAGTATTACAAATATCAGAAAGGTTCTTCGGATTGTTATCTATGCCATTATTAAATTTAGGATGACAATGAGGATTGGAAGTATTACAAGTATTAACATGGTTCTTGGAATTATTATTCATGAATATATCATTTTGAATTCTATTAGAGATCTTAGAAATTTGTAAGGGTTCATTTATATTTAAACTCTTGGTCTGATTAAAACAACCAGAATCGACAGGTTCTGTGTCCTTGACATTAATTTCAGTCGGACCACATAAAACTGGATCAGCCAATATTGTACCAATTGTATTATTCGTCACTTCTGCAACAGGAAAGGTGGGATGGGGTGAACCAGGTATAAGATTGGGCTTACTAACTGCAGGATTATGAAGCCGTATGGGATCACACGGCTTAATATGTGGTCCAGCTTTTATTTCATTCGGCCGATGACAATGATTATTGTCTAAAATATAACCAATAGGTTTCATTGCTAGATTATCCCTTTCAGGGCTAGGTAAAGAACAATTTTTCTTGAATGAATCACAGATCAATTTGTCTTTTATCATAGGAAACGCACCTTGATTTTCAGTATAATTAATATTGACTACACCTGGGAATTTGTGTATTTCATTCTTTCTTTGTAAATCTTTTGGAAGCTCTTTGGCGCATTGAATATGGCTTTTATCTTTGGCAGTTACTGGGTTGATACAGTGAAATACAACTTCTTTTGTATTGGGCCTTTTCACAGGTATTTCTTTTTCTTTGAAGTCAGGATTGTCAAATACGGATAGATATTTGGAACATCCTACCTTAAAACAGTCTTCGGCAGATTCCAAAGGATTCTTACATTTTGAATCACACTTTTCAATTCCATGGCATCTTCTTAGCTCTTTCTCGTTCAAGACTCTCATTTGATATAATAGCTTTTTAGGATTAGGTGGTAGATTTTTACCTTGAGTTTCAGCCCACTGTACAAATTGGCAAATATCTTTTTTTTGAACATCCATTCCCAATTCAAATTGCTTTTTTTTACTTAATTGAATAAAACTGTTGTTGTTCGCTGAGATAAAAAGGAAAAGAGTCAATAGAAGCATTGCCTTGCTTTTTGCAGTTTTAAAATACTCAACTGTTTCACAGCCAATTTTGTCTGAGTTTTAAAACAATTATTTAATGAAAATTATTACCTGACAAAGTAGCCAATTATCAGGCAATTAGATTCACGGATAAAACCTTATAAATGTCCGATTGATCTGAACTTCGAAATTTGGCGTGTTTCAGATTTGTTTCCTAAAACTACCATTGAAAGGGTGCCTGAAAGATGGAGTGTACAGGTTTTCATTATTTTAGAACAAAACAATTAAAATCATAGAAATAGTTTGATCATTTCAACGATTCAATAAAAAATAAAGGGTGATAATTTAATATTAAAATGAGCATAGTGGGATATCAATAGCCTGAATTTGAATGAAATTTCGAAAAGCATTTGTTGAATATGGATTGACACAGAAATAGATGGAAAGTCATCCTATGATACTTAGACTGTTATGAAAGGATTATGAATCAAAGGAAATTATCACGATATTGTCCTTTCGAGAAGTAGATAAATCAATGAAGCTCATTAGCTATTCATTTAGTAAATCCTGCACTCCCTATTCAACAAATCAGAATAAAAAAATGTATCAAGTAGAACAAATTTTTTTTTATTTCTTATAGTTCGATTGCTTAGCCCATTAATGCTTCTAGTTAACAAATATTCACCCAAGGAGTTAGATGATATAATTGGAAACTCAGAAATAATAAAAAAAAAAAAAAATCTCGAGTCTGATTTTCCACATCTTTTGTTAACGGGGCCACCAGGCACTGGTAAGACAACTGTATCTCATTTGATCAAAAGGAATTATCATACCCTAGAGCTTAATGCTTCAGACGAAAGGGGAATTGATACGATTAGAAACACCAAAAAAAAAAAAAAAAAAAAAAAAAATCCAAACCGATTAGTTATCCTTGATGAGTGTGACAATTTAACAAACCCCGCTCAGCAAGCACTTAGGAGGATGATGGAGGTAACAGAAACGAAATTCATTCTGATTTGCAATAATATTTCAAAAATAATTGAACCTATTCAGTCCAGGTGTGCCATCCTTAAATTTGACAGAATTTCATATATCGATTTTATTGAAAGATTCAAATTTATATGCGACAGCGAGAATATTTCAGTTACAGAACAAGGGGCTGAAGCTTTATTCTTAATATCCAACGGGGACTTCAGGTTCTGTCTAAATGCCCTGACAATCTGGACTTCACAATAACAGACGAGTTCATCTACAAAGTTGTAGGATTACCAAATTACAAGACCCTGGAAGCTTTTTTAAATTTGATCAAGGTAAATAAAATAGAAGAGTCTTTAAATATATTTAATGATTTCTGGAATCAGAATTACACCTGCTCAGATTTATTAAATGGATTTTTCAAGGTTTCCAAAAACTTTGAAAGTTATGAAATATGTAAGGTAATAGGAAGATATCAATTGAAAATTGATGAAGGTTCAAAAATACAATTTTATTCAATGTTTCATGAAATAAGCAAGGTCGCATATTGAACGCATTCAGACATATTGGTGTGTTTCACATCAGTGATTGGATAACACTATCTGTTTCATAGTATATAAATGTTTAATTAATAGGATATCAATGAAGAAATTTAATACTGTTATCTTTTCTAACTGTATTAAAGATAATTAACCATGTAAATTAAAATCTTTTAAAATTCGCAATAGAATTTACTGTTATTCAATATATAAATACGAAATCATTTAATAAATAAGTCTTCTTTAACTACTGTCTTATTATAGATAATCTGAGAATACTAAACTAGAGTAAATCATCTTCATACCTGGTGTAGAAAACTGGGGTTTCTATTAAGAGTCTGGTTAGATCTTTCTTAACTCTTTTTAGATGCGAAGGTTGCATGTAAAAAAAAGCCTAAGCCAAACCATAATGGCTTAATAGTTGTCCAAGTGGATTAAAACTTCCTCCTGTAGAGACACAGACGCTTCTAGTTGAATAAATTTCACCTTTTAAAAACATTGTCATGGGTATCAGATAAAGAATCTCTTTAATGTGTTATCTAATAGTTACTCATTTGATTGATTCCGTGTCAAGTCTCTTGTCTACACCCGATGATCTGATGCACTAACTGCTCAAGACTCATATGGTTATCCGACTCTTCAATACTCCGTCGTCTTTCAAATGAAATAGACTCCAGAGTCTTCTTGAGTACAATAGACTGGATGTACGCTTCGACTTTAGGCTCAATTCCTATCTCTTTACTATACTTGTTGTGGTATTTTGTTACCAGCCCTTCCCAGATCATTACGTATGGAATTATATTCACTTTGCACTTATAAATCAATGATAACTCATTTGCTATTAAATCGTATTTTCTAATTTTTTCATTTTCAACTTGAGTTAATAGGTCAAGATTGGTGATTCTAACCTCGATCAGAGTTATTTCATTTTTTTTTATGCATGTAAGAAGATATCTGGTCTGTCATGTTGCATTTTAATGTCAGTCGTAATTGCATGTCCTACTCGAATCTCGACTTTTTCATTTGCTACAACTTCTTGAACGGAGTGAGATTTCACCTTTTCTTGTCTTCTTAATTCCGAACGAATCTTCGCTACATAGTGATAAATGTATGCATCTTAATACTTCATTATTATGCCTTCTCATGTAATCATGGCCTAGCATACGGTCGCATTTAGTGGCAAGATGATCTACTGTCTTTGGCACAGCTTTGGTCAATGTGGGCACTTTCTGATCTTTTCGTCCAAAGAATATATTTCTGGCCTGAAGTTGTACGCCATTAAAGCTCCTTTATCTCTTGGTTTCATATTTCCTTT
>JAWNLH010000965.1:0-15919 GCA_035042485.1 Drosophila cyrtoloma
TAGACCAGTAAACCCCAGTTTGCTAATTTGGATGTTGCTGCCAAGAGAGTTTGGATTTGATGCACCCAAGGGAGAAATCCTGGGCTAGGGCGCAAGTCATACGCCTTAAGTAACTTGATGTACAAATGACCAGATATTCCTATGTATCTGCAGTGTGGCCGTCTGTGAAATTGCGCTATCATGTCGCGTAGTTGCAGGCCAAAGGGATTGCTTTATGAGAAGTAGTCATGTGAAATTTCACGGCTGGATAGTGCTAGGCGTGCCAATTGAGATGTGTGCTGAATATTGACCGAAAAGGCATTCATAAATCCGCAGTTTAACTTATGGGTTCCGTTGGGACACATAGTGAGTATTATTTCACTCTATCGGCAAGATTGAAGTTTGAAGCACTGGGACAACCCTCTTAATTACCAAATTAGGAGTTCCGGTGAAGGATGTAAAAAACGAAAGAATGCTCAAACGATCCGTTTCTTGGCAATCTATTACCGTATAGGAGCAAAAAGAAATCTACAATCGTCTGTTGAGACCGGCGGGGACACCAAGGTAAACCCGTCTAATAGACACCAAGTATGACTTTACGTAGTAGTATAGATATTACGTAATGCGGTATAAGTTCGGGCCCGAAGGAATGAGGTGCGAGCAAGGTTCGAGGGGGAAGATAGCCATGCCCCTTTTGTAAGTGAGCTCTATGTGATGGGTTGACACCCACATGTAGTATCGTAAAGTCACTAAAAAGATCAAGCACAAATTATTAGATCCTCACCCCGAAAGACCTAGAAGACACTAAATCGAGTTAGGCACCGGCACAGGGATGCGTTGGCGAAGCCAGGGAAAAGTAAGGTTGAGAGACATAACTCTGCAGAGGAGGAAGTCGGCGTGTTACCTTTGCATACCTTGTCTAAAAGCAAGAAAAACGACACGCTCCATGATGGCACGACGAAGGAGTCAGATGATGACTCTGTAAAAAAAACTCGGATAAATCCGGTGGGTATGGTAGTCCCTCTATCCAAGTTAATCGACCAGATTGAATCGCACACTGTTGACTGTGTGCATTCGGGAGAGAAGATAGCCAAGGGGGCAACGATAGGAGAAGACTAGTAATCTGGAACTGTGAGGAGATTGGCGTGAAACCCGCTAGGACGATCATTGATCGTTTCTCTGACTTGAAGGGGAAGGAGTATTCTCTGAAACGGGTTTTACAACCCAACGATGGAAAGAGATTTGACTTGTGGCTAGGTAAAGGTGTCAAGATAGGGAATTTGGCCAAATGGAAACGAACTATCTTAGCACTCAGGGCAAAATTGCAGGCGGACATGAAAGGTCGTAGGAAGTCACGCAGTGGCCCATTACCTGATGTTAGAGTTAGCGAGGAGGTTTCATCCTTAACGATGACGTATAACATCAATGGATGGTGGGGCAAAAGGCATGAAGCATGTTACCTCTTGGAAAAGAGAAAACCGACTATAGTAGGAGTACAGGAAACTAATCATACTACAGCAGTACGGACATATATACCTAGGTATATGGTAATCGAGGCTCACGCAAAGGCTTGCAAGGGCTCCAGAGGAGTATTACTGGCTGTAAGAAGAGATAGCGGATTCACGTTGAGTGAATACGAAGTTGTAGACTGGTTTGTCGCAGGAAGAGTGGATGGGAGGCTGACTAACGGAGATAGGGTATCTATGTTATGTTACTCAGTGTATATACCAGTATCGAACGAGGGAAAATGAAAGTTAGCCAAAGACGCTTTGAGGAAGTCTGTGTTGCGAGCATGGCAAAGAGGGAACTTCAGCCAAATTATCCTAATGGGAGACTTCAACATGGACCCAGAAAAGTTTGAGAAGGTCGGTATCATCAGAGCCTACTAGAATAAGTGCGAGAGATGTGTTTCCACTTTGGACTATGTTGCTGTATCAGGGATGTCAATAAGCCCCTGGGCATCAATGTCCTGGGCAGAGAAGATCTCTCTGACCATCGGCCTGTTCTAGCTAAGTGGAAACTGCCAGTCCAAATCAAAGTAACGAAGAGGTTATCCCTCAATACGGTAAAACTGTTAGAGAAAAGAGGATTCTTTTTGAAGAACGAAAGATGGGTCCGTCTCTATGGACACAGTTCAGGGGAAAAATTAGCGGAAAACTTTGAAGAAGTTGTATGGGAAATTGCACTAGAACACGGTGTAATGCGAGAGTATAGTGAGCCTAAATGGAAGAACTGGATGTCTAAACAGACTCTAGAAATCATTGAGGCCCGAAAGGAAATGTCTCTACTGAGGGGCAGCGTTCATTTTAGTCAGGAGGTGTATGATCGCCTCTGGGCTGACTCAAAATCAACTCGTAGGGATGATGAAAGAAGAGTACAACAGAAGAAAGTCAAAAACATGTGCCTGGCAGGAAGGGAAAATAGGTTCAAAGACCTATGGCACCAACTTGACCGAGAAAGCGGTGTCAGAAGTGCACCAGAAGAAGTTCCATTGTTGGAAAAGTCTTTCGGTGAGTTGAAGTTCACTGCACTGGATAAATCGAAAGTATGGGCAGAGCACTTTGAAGAATTAGCAAAGGATGAATCGGGTATCTCACGGAAGAAAGATCTGTGGGAGACCATCTTGTGTGATGTAGAAACACAACCCATTAGGGAATCATGCAATGACCCCCTCACATGGAGAGAGGCGAGCGAGGCCATACCTAATGGTAAAGCATCTGAGATAGGCAAAATACCAGGAAAACTCTTGAAGATGATTCAAGGGGAAGAAGAGCCCACTTCTGCTATGGCTAGGGCTTTGTGGAAACTGCTGGAAACAGTATGGAACGAAGCAAAGATTCCTAGTGCCTATAGGAATGCGGTAGTGATACCAATACCTAAGAAAAGCGACTTGAAGGATCCTGATAACTACAGGGGGATTTCCCTGATATCAGTGGTACTAAAAGTTCTTAGTATGATCGTTGCGATCAGACTGCACACTATAGCCGAGAGGGATAATATCTTGGTCAAGGAGCAGGCGGGTTTCAGATCTAAGGAGGTGTGTGTGGCTCAGGTGGCTTCCTTGTATGAGATTGTCAAAAGACGTTCTAACGTAGGAATGACCACTTATGCGATTTCCATCGACTTTGCTAAGGCTTATGATAAAGTGCCGCACCAAGGACTACTCAGGAAAATTAAGAGTATTGGCATAAAGGCCCACTTGTATAAAGTCATAGAAGCTTTATATGAGGATCCGATGATGTGTGTGAGAACTGGAAACACCATCTCAAAGGCGGTGAGATACCAGTGCGGAGTAAGACATGGTTGCATTGCATCTCCTATACTATTTGATTTATACATGAATGATTTATTATGTGAGATCGACGGTATAAAGGTTCCGGGACTGCTATTCGCGGACGATGCTGTAGTACTTACTGATTTTGTAAATGCTTTGAAAAAAGCGTCCTTACAACTAAGTGAATGGGCCAAGAAGTGGGAGATGAAAATCAATGTGCAGAAATGTGGTTTGGTGAAATTTCCTGGAAGGACTACAGTAATTGCCGAACAATCTTCTGAGCGGATATCGGTGACGATAGAAGGACAGAAGGTTCCGATAGTAACTAAGTACACGTACTTAGGGGTTGATCTGGATGCGGACCTGAGTAGAGAAACCATGGTCAGCTCCAATGTTGGCAAAGGTCGAAAGACACTTGGTGGACTGAAAAGGTTCTTAAACAGAAAGATATATCCTTGCTATTTGAAGATCCTACTGATAAAGATGAAGCTAATACCAGTACTCACGTATGGAGGAGAGATATGGGGAATGAACACCCAGATAGCAGACAAGTTACAGAAAATTGTGGATGATGCCTGGCGTATGTGTATCCGGGCAGCAGAAGTTCGGGACTCAAACGACTCCGAGATGAACTAGGAATAGACACTATGACTTCTATAACAGCGAGGAAGAAACAAAGGGCCTTGAGTAGATTCGGTGACCCGAAAACCTGGATAAGAAGCCTACTTTTGCACACAACTAAAAGCAAGTACAATACATGGATTACCAGGGGGAGTACGCTGAATACGGATGTACTTCCCGAAGGCGGGAAGTGTGGATGGCTCGTGCAAAGTGACGATGCAGGAAGTTTTGTACGTAGAGAGCCCAAACGAGACAAAATAATTCTCTCATAGAAAGCCAAAGAGCTGCGACTCCTAAGAAGTACATCCTGGTTAGATGTGGAAGCTATCTACCCTGAGTTTTGCATCATGCTGACTGAGGTTAGTAGGATGCGAATCGTGATGTTGCCGACAGGAAAGCACCTTGTGTCCAAAAAGGTACTGAACTCAGACTTCAAAAATCGCTGTTCAATATGCTATGAAAAGACCCCCGAAAGATTAGAACACCTCTTTTTTTGTTGCCCCGCATGGAAAGAAACTAGGCTCCAAATTCTTTTTCCGTGTTTTCCATCGTGGGAAAACATGATCAAATTGCCAGTGGCTCTAACAATAGGTATTGGTGTGCTTCTGGAAGGGGAGCTTAAGGGAAGTGCAGAGTCTCATAGCTCGGAGAGTGTTTTGACTGCTATGCGTGCAATAACAAGGAATCCGGCAGAGTTCGTTACTAGAACCGCTCGTTTAATGCACGCATTATTCCAATCCGAAGGAAAATACTAAGCGAAAAGCTTAGTAATAATCGGACGTCTTCCTGGAACCAAGGCCACTGGGGTATGGTGGATCTATCAGAGCCGTAGTCATGAAGAAGAGTTTTTAGTGAGTAAAAATCTCACAAAACCCAGAGGGTGTCTTTTGAAGATTCTCTCTCCTTAGGCGCCAAAAAAATTTGTAATATATTTTCTGATCATAGACTCTCACCTTTACGTGGTTCCCTGGATAAATAACAGCGGCTCGCACCCCCTGTGAAACCAAGAACAGACACGCTCGTGATCCTAAAGCGAGCCCATGTATTTCCTGGGAAGACCGCTTGTAGATATTGGTGTAGCCATATCTCAGCTACAGGAGGATTATCTCTTCTACATGTTAAACACTGGAAGCACCATCCTGTGCTTAGAGACCAATGGTCATGGATAGTCCTTAGAGGGGACATTCCAGCTTTCGGCAGGAAGTCTTACGATGTTATTTTACTGTTTGTCAGTGAACACCATCTTTATACATATCAAACGTATACTGTGAATATATGCCTCTACTAACAAAAGCCCAACTGGGTATGGTAGGTGTGATACACCAGAGTTCATTAGCGAGATGAGAGGTTTTTAGAAGAGAAATCTGATTTTTGAATTTTGGTCGAGCTTCCGTCATATAAATATGAATAAACTAATTTTTTTTGAAGAATGTACAAGTCAAGTTGCAGTTCTTTATGAGAGTTGCCAAAGAAGACAACTAAGAGGAAAAGACACATTATTGTGTTTCCTTGATTTAAAAAAGGCATATGACTTAGTGCCGCATAATAGATTAATTGCCAAGTTGAAGGCAAAAAAAAACTAGGACCAAAATTTATTGAGGTCATTAAAAATATGTACCAAAAAACAAAAATACAGGTACGAATAGGAAACCATGAATCATCATCTTTTGAATATAAAAGAGGAGAGGGACAATGATTCCCAACATCCCCACTTCTCTTCAATATTTATATAGATGATCTAATAGAAAAAATTAATCCAATACAGGTGGAAGGATTAAAAGCATTGCTATTTGCCGATGATACAATTGTAGCTGCAGAAAATACCGAAGATCTGAATACAAAATTAAAGATCACTAAAAAATGGATGGATACCAACTCAATGGAGATAAACCCATCAAAATGTGGAATAATGCAAATCAAAGCATTGGAGAATAATGAACCACATACCAAAATTTATTATAAGGGTGAAGAAATAGAAAGTGTAGAGAATTACACGTATTTAGGAATTGAATTTAATAGCCAATTAAATAATGATAAAATGGCAAAATTCAGAATTGAAAATGGACGAAGCAAAATAGCAGTCCTAATACCAACACTAAGGAATAGATTAATTCCCTTAGAATATAAAAAAATGCTGATAAATAGCATTATAATACCAACTCTGATTTATGGATCAGAAATATATGGAATGAGCGAAAGAAGAATAATCGGGCTCAAAAAACTAGTAGACCTAAGCATTGGTCAAATTATAAATAGTAGAAATTACTGTAGAAACAGAGTCTACGAAGAAATTGTGATCAAGCAGTTCCAAATAAAAGCAGCCGTACCAAGAACAAGAGGCTATGAAAAATGGAGCCATTCAAATGGATTGATGGCTGACTTAATAGGATCATCAAATGATTTCACGCCAAGAAAATCAATTTGGTACTAGTAAAATAGCAAGGAGATAAGAGATCCAAGGAAGAATAGAATTTGAAGGATTACAACACCTCATAAAAATAAAAACTGGAACATATAAGTTTGTCAACAAGATGGTCTTTTATGAGAAACTTAGACCTGAACATATAAATAAGTGTATATATTGCAAAGCAAACATACAAGAAAATATAAAGCATTTATTACTTAATTGTAAAGCTTGGAAGATAGAGAGACAAGTGTATTTTGGAATTTCGAACCGGATGAAAACAACACAGTCTCAGAAAACAAGTCGAGAATGAAACTTATAACCTTCCTTGGAGGGGACTTGCCTGCTTTCGGCAGAAAGCCAGCTGGTAGGATTTAAAGCATTTGCCGATTCCTCTCAGCAATCTCCCGAAAACGTTTAACCGTCCTGGCAGATAGATTTGTGCCTCATGTAACCAAGGTCTAACTGGGTATTGTAGGTGTGATGCACTAGGGTTTAATAGCAAGATGAGAATTATTTTAAAGAAAATTCTGGTTTTCGAATTTAGTCGACCTTATGCTATAATAATATGAATAAACTAGTTTTCTTATGCCATCTTATACTTCAGTAATGACATTTTGTTCTTTGATGACTGGAACAATCACATAAAAGACCTTGAATCGGGTTTTACAAAATTTAATATTTCAAGTTTATCCTCAAAATATAAGGAATGCCATTTGCCTCCGTAGCGCAGTGGTGTGAAGTTTGAATGTAAAAAACGAAAAAACTTGAAGCTCGGGTTTTGATCCTGTTGATTGAAGTAATTTGGATCTACTCACAAAATATATATAAAGTGTACTCAATAGAGGCAGAACAGTTACTATTTAACTGGCAAATTTCTAGCATAAATGTCACTGTAGACGACTGTATCTTTTGTTGAATAGACTGCGTGGTTGCAAATTTTGGTTGTACGATACATGGAATAAAAAGATTTGAATGTAGATGGTAAATCCCAGCCCAAGCATACATTTTTCCTCTTGTCACCAGTAATCGAAGCTTTTTAGTGTATGATCAGATGTCGGTGATCCGTATGGTTTCAAGATAGTCTGAGTTTGCGTTTAAAAGGCGATTTGGTAACCAGCCGACGAAGGATATTGATACCTGCAGCAAATAATTTATGGCAATTTTATAAGAAATACAAATTTGCTACTAGTGAAATAAAAATCTTTGGAAATATTGGTTAAAAGTGTTTGCTAAACCATCATAAGACAAAATTAAAGCAATATAGGTGTTTTCATGTCTTAAAACTATAGCGAACTCAGATCATTTCTTGAAATATCTATTTACTGAAGAACATTCTTACCAATATTCCAAAAATCACTGATAAAAACCACTTCATGGAGCTTGGATGGAAATTATACATTTAAACTGGCGAAGAAATCCATTGTATCGGGTGTCTATTGTTCCGAACCGGAAATTTCCCTTTCATTTATACTAACTACCGAAACTTCTAGCACAACTATTGGAGCTAATTTATCCCAGGCAAATTTAAAAAGGCCTAAGAACTTTAAGCCTTCGCTTAAATTAACCCGATGAAAACTATACGATAACCGATAGAGACTTACTAGCAATTATCAAATAAATAGAACATTTAAATATTATTTGATCGTAAAATAATCCACATTTAAAACTGATCACAAAGTAATTACATATTTATGAGACTCAGGAAATATGTATAGTAATATTGTTAGATGGAGACTATAATTGCAAGAGTTCTCATTTAAACTAGAATATATACGTGATTAAAATAATTATTCTGATGGACTTGGGCGACTACATTGCAACTCCATCAAAACTCTCTCATTATTTACATTAGATAAATCAACCAGAGTCAAGATTTTCAAGGAAAATAATGTCTAGTTTAAATTATAGCTCGGAATGAACAACAAAATTTCAAGTCAAATCTAAATATTTTTGGGACAATGTGAACGAATAAGTCTCAAACTTTACAAAAAAGTGAATTATATGCGAAATATCAAAGTTTCACTTATAACACCAAAATCTGGATAATTGTTAGTGAAAATCCAAATTTGCATTGGGTTTGCGATCTCATTGATAGACTCGCTGAATGTGATATTGGGAGAATTCTAATTCTTCTTGCAGTGTATAATTACAACAAATGAATAGAGACAAAGACTCTAGCAAAAATATTAGCAACTGAATACTTTTCACCCCTTAAGATAATAATTGACTGAAAAATATACTTGAGACATTACTTCATAAGAACCACCAGATCTTAGTAACTTAATATGCACATCAATTACGACAAATTCGGTTTATAATAGAATTTCTCTGCTCCAAATTATCCAACGAGTGTTGGCACGGATAAAGGTGCAATTCAACTTCTTTTCAAAAATCCAAAGAAATTATCATCTTCTTCAAAAAATGGAACAAAATTTTCTTTAAAATCACTTTCGCTGATAATAGTTTATTCATCCTAAAAATTCATACGAAACATAATTTCATATTGATAAAAAACTACGATTAGAACCTTTTTAATGTGATTCAAAAGAAGTCAAACTTGACAGGGCAGGATTTTTAAGTCATGCGACACATCAAGAGTAATCAAAGGTAAGTTTAAATGTCAATTAAACCTTAAACATAAGGATCCTTTTATATATGAGGACACTTTGATGGAGGAATTTAAAGCGAAATGGTTCCTGGATTCAATCTTGTAAATAAGGTAGAAACTAATACATGTATTATGACAAGCAAAGTTAAAAAATTTAGACCAAATCTATTCTAAGTATGACTACACAGATGAAAAAATCGGGCTCAAAATATCATAACTTGTCAATATTTACGATCAAATTATGAATGGTTTATTTTTGATTTAGTATTTCTCCCTATTAATAAATTATGAAAGGAATCATTGAATTTATGGTTTGAATACCAAATAGCATTTAATAAGTAATAACTATAGAATTTAATATCTATACTTTGACAATATTGTTTCACTGGTCCAAATATTTCATTCATCCCCATTAGTACCTTTTATTATATCTTAATGACTTAAAAAATTATTAGAGAAAATAGTTTGTTTGGCATTACTGATACATCAGCATCTGCTTAAATTAGTGATGTGATTCACAAAACTCTCCTGTATAAATGAATCTACCGATAGTGATATTTATTAAAGTTGGATATATAAAAAATTCATTTTATAAGTTCTTAGCCTCTTCCATTTCCTTGGTAAATCTTTTATTTAAACTCTTACACCCCATGTGTTGCGTCCATATTATCCATAAATAAGATACATAATTTATGTCATTTCATTATCTTTTACAGCTTCTTATTTTCTCATTTTCATTGCCATTTGAACTTCTTCATTCAATTAGAAATCTAAATTATGTTATTTGGAAAATTTTTCGTTTCAATATTTAAAAGAATTTTGTCCGGATATGCAACCTAGGATGTTTTTTTTTCTGCACACTGAACGTATTATTCCTAAGAGCTTCAAGTTCTAAAGGCTATATACAGTTTGTGTAAGAAAAAAACACACACAATCAATTTTATAACAAAAACCTCATTTTTACCCTTAAAATAAAATTTTTGTGCAAAAACGCACAATTTTCAATTCCCAATTTATATGCTTTCCACCGGATCGACAAAGGCCTAATGTAAGTTTAGCATAACTCGGTACATATTGTCAAGACAAGAGACAATATTTTCTAAAGATATTATTTATTAAATGTAGTTTAGTATTTATATGTTAAATCCAATAAACCGTTACAGATTGTATCAATAGAAAATGATTAATAAAATAAATAAATAAATAAATATGGTAATTTGTCCATTCTCGATTGTAACTGTTAGTTAGTTACAACACATATTTTTTACACATTTCTTTGGGAATACTATTTCATACCTCAGAGATTTTGTCTCTTAAATCTGCAATGTTTTTCGGAACATAGTCATTCACATAATCCCATAAGATATCTATATGGTTCATATTTGGTTACATTGCTGACAATGGCCTACTTGTATGTTTCTATTATCAAAGAACTGCTTTGTTATGCCTGCCGCGTTCTTAAAGTCATTGTCCTGCTAAAAAGTAAACTCAGAAAGTCCCATAGACTCCAAAGAAGGGAGCAAAGCAGACACAAGAATGAACACATACTTTGGAGGATTCATAATCCCATCGACAAACCCCAGTTTCCCGATGCCTTGATATGAAAAACAGGTCCATACCATCACCAAGTTTTTGGGTTTCGGCAATATTCTTCATTGAAAGTCCAGAACCAGGTGTACCCACACTACTCTTTCCATCTGAGTAACGGAGATTAAACTTGCTTTCGTCACTGAAAACTATTATTTTCGACTCTTTCTCGGTCAGCACAGTCTAGTCCCTGCCCTGTAATGCTGGCTTTTTCACGGGAGAATAAGTAAATATGTTTTCAGATATAAGCACCTTTCTAAAGGTATTATGATATTACCGTCATTGCGAGGTTTTTTTAAAATTTTGAGGCGTGCTTTCGTAGGGATGGTCGTGGGTTTGTCTTGACTTCCTCAAGAACAGCAAACTTGAGAAGATGAGGAACAACCGAACCCTGCCATTACCATCCATATGGACAATGGGCCAATATTGGCTGTGTTTCTTCAAGCAGCGAAAGATGGCGCACTGTGATAGGCCAGTTTTCGCTGCTATTTCTGCTTGTGTGTATCTTTCTTCTGAAGAGACCGATAATTTTTCAGAGAAGGAATTTATCGATTTCAATATGGATATAAAGAAGGGCATGATATTTAGAGCCGACAATTTGAGGGGAGTGTTGCTATTGAAAAATTATGCGTTTTTTCGCACAAAAATTTTATTTCGGGGTAAAAATGGGTGGTTTCGTGTATATGGGATGTTTGAGAAGAATCAGATGAGACATACTTCGCCATGAAAACACAACTCCGAAGAATTATGGTGTTATAAAATTGATTATGCGTTTTAATCATACAAACTATATTCTCACACCGCTTCTAATTGTTCAAAGTCCTCTAAGATATTTTTAGAAAAAATTCCAACGAAATTGTAATGCTTTGTTTTCTTATGAGGCTTCATGTTGAATATTCATATATGTGTTTAATTGTTTATTAAGATAATCAAAGGCATCATCATGACTAAATTGCAGATTCCAAACTTATTAAATAGATTTTTATGCTTGTTTTAATCCTTCTATGGCGGATGTTTTTCATTTCTGGATATTTTCTATTGTATCCGGACTACTCAGAACATTTTTCTTGGGATTGTGTGATATTAGTATTTTTAGCATTTCTTTTTTTCATTGGTTTTGATGTTGAAATCACCAATTCTCCAAAGATTCTTACTTGTACCGCTGGCTACCCTAACTTTGTTTTTGTTGGCGAAACACATAATTTTTTAATTGTTCCTCATGCATAAGTGATGTATTGGCATCAGTGGATTATAAAACAATGTTATATTAGATGGATATTTATTTTCAGCTGAAACTAATTGCCTTAATCTTTAATGCCTAAATCTTCAGCAAGAGAAAATATAAATTGTTTAATTTGTCACTTATTTCTCGCTCACGCTCTTAGTCAACACAATTGACAACTCTCGTGAAGCTTACTGTACTAAGAGAAGTAAAAATAAATGAAGGGTTGTGAAGAAAAAAAAAACGAAATTTATTCAACTAGAAGCGCATGTGCCTCAATAGGAGGAAATTCTAAACCTCCTACTGAGGTCCTGGGCACTTGGAACAAATCCTAAGCCCACTCTTTCGAGCTTCGGGCAAGCCCTTTTTATCCATGCCACTCCCGCATGTTGATCCTTTCGATCATCATCCGGCCTCACCTCCTCTTTTTTCGGGTTTTTCTTTTTATGAGGAGGCTGTGACGTTCTGATATAAACTGTTATTAGTTTCACACACATGACTGTATTACTTATCTGGACAACCACGATAAGGTTACAGTCATCCGTCTCACGACAGACTCTGCCCAGGAGGGTTGTGAAGATCTAAACGAAGATCTTTCCGAGTTTGATCGATGATACATTAATTGATAAGCTAAAAACAGACGAAAAGCATTTAAACAAAAACTAATTTGATGAATATAGTTAAAAACAAAAGCAAATTTCTAGCGAGTAGGATAAGTTCCATCATCCTTTCATACGAGCTACTGGGTGACCTAATAGTCTAGAATAATCACATATAAAATATTAAAATTATTCATTTGGCGTTAAATTTCCATTTTCTTGAATCCATATTTTTATTCCGAAGACAAATGTTTACATATGTTATGCATTATTCATTCATTCGCTGTGATATTTCATCAAATATTTTTCTTAATATGTGATTTTTCCTATTTGGGATTATGAATATGTTCTAAATTTCCTACGCACTTATTTCTTTTCTATCTGAAGTGAACATTTTCTTCCGTATGCTGAAGGTGCAAAGCTTTAAGCAGAGATGAAAAAATCAAAAAACTTTTATACTGAGATATTTGGGATCATAGGATTGATCTGGTTTCAAGAAGCATCTTATGATCTTATTTGTTATGATATGAGAGAGACATGCTTTCTTTGATGTAGACACTTTCCATTATTGATCATTTCTAAAATCCCTTATACTTCCTGATATGTCAATTATTTGGAATCATTAGCCATTTCCAATGGGAATGGTTTTATTTTAAATCACTATTTAAGAAATGCAAGAATTTAATCGGCACCTATTTCATTCATTGCTCTGAAATGATCGTATTGTAATTATATGCTGCACCTTTGTGATATTTTAATATCTCTCGATTGGCCGAAGGTTTGAAATGTGTTGAAGTTTCGATGTAATATTGTTCTGTCTATTCAATTTCATACTCCTTGCCCTTTTTCCCTTCGAATTTAGGAGTTATGCTAAAAAGAACTCTAATTAATTTACCGAAGATACTAAAATTCTTCGTCGGAAGATTATTAAACCGCTTTTTACACGCAACTCCATACCCTAAAATTTTGGGACAACCCCAACCATACACTGGCGGCTTTGATTATCGAAACAAAAGAAGCAATGTATGTTTAGGCTGAGGCGTTATCATCCGCCTTTCAAACCTTTCTATTTAATACATTATACAACCACATTTCGCAACCTCACTGTCTATTTAACCTAAGATTCATGTAGTTTCCAGGGACTTTTTCGGCCAGAAATTTCGTATTTAAATAGTAGCTGTTCTACTTTTATTGGGTACGCTTTATAAGTTTTTTTTTACGATCACATCCAAATTATTTCACTCAACTGTATTCGAACCGAACCTCAAATTTTTCGTTATTATCCGAAGTCAACTTCACACTATTGTGCTACGAAGGCTATTAAGAAATTTATAAATTTTTTAAGTAAATTTCTTAGATAAATCATAGGGATTTAAATTGATGTTGACATCGGTTAAAATTTTCTTTAAGTTTTATTCTACTTGGAAAGACTTTACATCTTCCATTAGATCTTATTCAACTTTATTCTTCGTCGAAAATTGGCCTAAAGTTTAGTTTTGAGATCTGCAACAAAATATACGATGAATATAACTGTCAAAATTATTTTTGTCAGATGGCATATTTATTACATTGATTCCGTTTAAATATCATTTTAATTGATCCTTAATTCATCAGTTCAACTTATTGATTGAGTTAAAGCCATCAAGCTTTAAATTATCTTGCTGGGTAGAGTGTGTCATGAGATAGATGATTGTAATCTTTTGTGGTTATTGAAATAAGTAACACGCTTATGTGTGTGACTAATATCATTTTCTGCTGAAAGTCACAGCCTCCTCACGATAGGAAAACCTCGAAAAAGGGGAGATTGGGCATTAAGGTGGATGCAAGGCAAACATGTCGGACCAGCATACATAAAAAAGGCTTACACCAAGTCTGAACAATGGGCTTGGAATTTTTTCCAAACAACAAAGACCTCATTGGCGGGTTGAAATGAAACTTTCTATTGAAGAGAGAGACACAGGTATATCCAATTGAATAAATTTCGGGTTTTTTAATATCTGAAACAAGCTCTTTCCAGAAATAAAATGTAACGAAGTTAGCGAAAGTATTACCTTTAGATAATCGGCTGTAGAAGTAAGAAAATGTTGAATTCAAATTTAAATGATACTTCGACGAATGTATTAGAAGAAATCCGCAATTCCACGAAATATCGCCAAAGAACTTTTGATGTACTTAAAAAATCCGATAAAAGGAACAACTTAGAAAAAAAAACGACAATTCTAACAAATACCATGACCGACCACAGTTGATTGACCTGAGCCGAAATGTATTTACTATCGACCGATGTTAAGTGCAACTACATTTATTGAAAGATTAAGAACTGGTGATGAATTTCTTGGTCAATAGACGCCAAATTGTATCTATGTGGGTATTTAATTGTAAATTCCAAACTCTTTCCTCGAGATAATGGATATAAGAGATTGCAAGATCAAAACATATATGATTTGACAAAGCATTATCCAACAAACATTATGACTAATAAGATATACTTTTAAACTCAGATTGAGTGGTGTAAGTCAATTTATGATTCGATAGAATTGGGAGAGTTAAAATAATTTCAAGCAGTAAGTGAGTAAAGCTTGATGGCATTTTAAATTGAATTTGTGAAGATTTAAAGTGGTATTACAAGATCTATTAACTTTTTGAAATCTGTGCGAGGGATTGACGAATTTCTGAAAGAGTGTAGGCTTAATTTAAATTTTTTAAAGGATCGATGAAGACAGATGATCTACATGTTAGTCAAAGAAAATGCTTTTCTATTGATGAAAAACAGTCAGGTACAAAAAAAGAACCTATTTAAAAATTTGGATGAAAGTTGGCGAAAAAAACAGTTTCTGGTTCAATAAATAATTGAATTATTCTATTTTAAAGCTCATCTTTCAAAAAAGACAATCAAATATGAATGTTAAAATTGAATGGACTTTTTGATAATGGAGCGACAAGGATATTATAAAACAGGCGATATTGTTATATTGGCAACTTAGAAAAGACCTTTCAATATCCAAGACAACAGTCACTCACACATCGCTCACATCACAAAGACGCATCAGTTGCCACAACTAAAATTCCAATCGGAACGCATCACTGATGTGTACCCAGGAAAAAGATTGGAAATTAAATTTCTGTAAAATTTTTTTATGACTGTATAAAAAATTGGAAAAAAACCTGTATAGAAATTTAAAGCAAATTATGAGATGAAAGATGAGGGCCTTCCAATCAAATGAGAATTAAATTCATAGTGTAACAAATGTGAAGGAAATCAAAAAAATTTGAACTCTCCGAGAATTGAAATTTACGAAAATGGTTGAGTGTATAATAGAAATTGATCTGGGGAAATGAAATCGTTCTTAAAAGCTGAATATATGAAAAATGTGACCGGATATTGACTTCGGTTTAACCTATCTGATTTTTACAGAAGCCAAATTAAAGTTTTAATTTTTGCTTGAATTTAGAAGTATTGAACGTGTTTAAATGGCGGATCATGTAAATAATACGACCTATAAAGAAAAAACAAAATATTTCTTATTGTGCTCTTAGAAAGCCTATCAATGACAAAATAATTGTTTTTCTCATGTTGTCTTTCCAAACAAATTCGTTTAATAAAGACAGCAATTAATATATA
>JAWNLH010000967.1:0-19518 GCA_035042485.1 Drosophila cyrtoloma
TATCTGAGAAGATTCTTCAGAGTCATCGAGGATAGTTGCAGACCTAGATAGGGGCTAGGGCTGCAGATAAGGATTATTTAGGAATAGAAGGGCGTTCAATCTCAAAGGATCATTTTGAAGAAACGCAAAGACACCTGTGAAACCATCAAAATTTAAAACAATTCTTGCTTTTGGAGAAATCTAGAAAGCAGCAGTAAATAAATTCTTTTTTATTTAAACTTTAAATTGTTTTTTTCTGTAGTTCTATGGGATAAAATTTCAATGTTTTTTTTTAAATTATTTAACAAATATTATTTTAAAACAGTCACTAATTTTATTTATTACAAACACACCAGACTAATTTAAGGCTGAATATCATAATCTTACTATTTGATTATATTTTTCATTTTTGTAATAAGTGTTTAGAACTTCATTGTTTTATATAGCAAAAAAAGAGATTTATTAACTAACAACAGCGCTTTTGCCTCTGCACAAGGAAAATTTTATCCTCATACCAAGGTCTTTCCACTCGACATAAATTATAAGCGCACGCTTTCGGACAAGCGTTATTTTAAACATGATAGTCCCGCATGTCACTAACAATATTAAAACTACTAATAAAAATTGAACTAATTTATAATAAACCTCCAGATTTTGTCTTTGTATACTTCCTTTGGTTAATCAATAAATATCAATTCATTACTGGTGCGATTAAAGAATTCTAAAATTAAAGTCAGAAGCATGGAATTTCAATGCAAATAGTCTCAATTTTATCACAGTGAAAACTATTCGATCAATCAAGTACTTCTTCGATATTTGATTTAAAGAGTCTCTCTATTACAAATGATTGAATGCTAGAAGTTCGAAAGAGAGGACTTGTGATTTATGACGAGTGCTCAAGACCCCATTAGGAGGTTTAGAATTTCCTCCTACAAAAGTACAAGTGCTTCTAGACAATAAATCTCGTTTTTTGATCGATCGAATCTTCTTTGCACAGCTTCAAGGAACTCCCTTGGTCATATATTCTCATTCAACTTGACATCATTGATTATGACTTGCAATGAAGTCTTAGAGCTAGCTTTCAGATAAGGTGATGTCCTGGAGAGACTCTCTAGTTTCTCAGTCTTCACATCTTCTGTTGCTTTTCTTGATTTTAAATTTGCTGTTCAATAATCAATCAATATATTATCAAAATCTATTTTTTGATTAGTTCAAAAGATTGGTCTTTTTATAACTACTCACTACTGACCGGTCGTACTCCAGTTATCAGATGCTGCAAAGATAATTGATTTTGATTTTATTATCTTATATCCAGAAATATCAGCAAGTCGGTTTTAATACCGAAGTCCGATATGTATATTACAAATCACCCTTTATTCATTGATGTATTTGAAATTACTTGCTGAATCTGAAGAAGAACTTGAAAGAATGATGAATGAGACAAAATCTTTTACAGCAATTGGCTTGAAATGAATAAGACAAACGCAACCAATAGCGTTTGTGAATCAGCAACTACGTATCTGAACGCATTGCCTTCCAAAAACGTAGCATCTGATTCACAAACTTTGCTATTGGTTGCGGTTTTGTCTTATTCATTTCCAAGCCAATTGCTTTAAAGAACGATTTTGTCTCATTCATCATTCTTTCAAGTTCTTCTTCAGATTCAGCAAGTAATTTCAAATCGTCAATGAATAAAAGGTGATTTGTAATATACATATCAGATTCGGTTTTAACACCGACTTTCTGATATTTCTGGATATAAGATAATAAAATCAAAATCAATTATCTTTGCAGCATCTGATAATTGGAGCACGACCGGTCAGTAGTGATTAATTATAGAAAGACCAATCTTTTGAACTAATCAAAAAATCGATTTTGATAATAAATTGATTGATTATTGAACAGTAAATTTAAAATCAAGAAAAGCAACAGAAGATGTGAAGACTGAGGAACTAGAGAGTCTCTCTAAGACATCGCCTTATCTGAAAGCTAGCTCCAAGACTGCATTGCAAGTCCTAATCGATGATGTCAAGTCGAATGAGAATATATGACCAAGGGAGTTTTTTGAAGGTGTGCAAAGAAGATTCGGTCAATCAAAAAATGAGATTTATTGTCTAGGAGCACTTGTACTTTTGCAGGACAAAATTCTAAATCTCCTAATGAGGTCTTGAGCACTCGACATAAATCACAAGTTCTCTCTTTCGAACTTCGAGCATTCAATCATTTGTAATAGAGAGATTCTTTAAATCAAATATCAAAGAAGTACTTGATTGATCGAATGGTTTTCACTGTGATAAAATTGAGACTATTTGCATTGAAATTCCATGCTTCTGAGTTTAATTTTAGAATTATTTAATCGCATCAGTGATTAATTGATATTATTGATTAACTAAAGGGAATATACAAAGACAAAATCTGGAGGTTTATTACAAATTAGTTCAATTTTTATTAGTAGTTTTAATATTGTTAATGACAACCATGAACTAGCATGTGTAAAATAACGCTTGTCCAAAAGCGTGCGCTTAGAATTTATGTCGAGTGGACTAGACCTTGGTATGAGGTTAAAAATTTCCTTGTGCAGAGACAAAAGCGCTGTTGCTAGTTAATAAATCTCTTTTTTTGCTATATAAACCAATGAAGTTCTAAACACTTATTGCAAAAATGAAAAATATAATCAAATGGTAAGATTATGATGTTCAGCCTTAAATTAATCTGGTGTTTTTGTAATAAATAAAATTAGTGACTGTTTTGAAATAATATTTGTTAAATAATTTTTAAAAAAACATTGAAATTTTATCCCATAGAACTACAAAAAAAAACAATTTAAAATTTAAATAAAAAAGAATTTATTTACTGCTGCTTTCTAGACTTCTCCAGAAAGCAAGAATTGTTTTAAATTTTGATGGTTTCACAGGTGTCTCTTGCGCTTCTTCGAAATGATCCTTTGAGGTTGAACGCCCTTCTATTCCTAAATAATCCTTGTCTGCAGCCCTAGCCCCTATCTAGGTCTGCAACTATGCTCGATGACTCTGAAGAATCTTCTCAGATAATTTTTGTTTCGGTTATCTCCTTCAACCCCTCAGAATCCCGATCTGTCTCAACAACATAGTCATGAAAATGATTAGATTCGTTCTGTTCAGTAGAACAGGATTGTATATTGATGTCCGGGTGACATCGATGTACTCAGATTCCTTTTCGAGTGCGCCATCGAGATTGATACACCCGAACCCATCTTTCTTGTTATTAATTAAATGACAAAAATGATTGTTTGAGTCGATTTCGGTAAAAAAAGCGAACAAAACTAAAGAATTTTCTGAACAAAATTGCTCAGATTTCTTTAAAACTGTTGGCCCATTTAACAATTTATGGGGATTATAATTGGGAAGAAAATATTCTTGCGTTTAAATTTTGTCTTCATCGAAATGCCTAATGTTTCAATTATAAAATTCTGTATCTCAATAGCTTCTTCCGTCTTTTCTTCAGTATACGGAATATAATCCCATTCATTTTCCAAACCCAAAGGTATAAATTCTTTTCCGGGGTTTCCGGTATAAGTAACACCTCCATCCTCATCTTTGTAATATTCTATTGTGATTTTTTCAAATAGTGGATTGAATGAAATATTTTCCTTCTGCTGTTCTCCATTTGAGATATGATATACTGATTTTTACTGGGGACCTGAAAATTCGCGACTTTGTTCCTATTTTTTTATTAAATTTGTCGTAACTAACCAATAGTTACAATCAAATTATGAATGGTTAATTACTATTTTATTAATCATGTTCTATTGGTACAATCTGTAACGGTTTATCGGATTTAACATATAAATACTAAACCACATTTAATAAATAATGTCTTTAGAAAATACTATCTCTCGTCTTGACATGGCGACAATTATGAAAACATTCCCAAGATTCAACGGAACACCCAACGAGGATGTAATAGAATGGTCCAAAAATGTACAATTCTTACTAACCATCCACAACGTAAATGAAAATAACTCAGCACGCGTCATATGCAGCATTACCACGGGATCAGCCTTAAATTGGGTTCGAGAAAACGTTATAAATGTTCAAGATTGGTCAACATCCGAACTACTTAAAGGAATTGAAGAAAGATTCGGATCAAAACTCAGAATTACCAAGGCTGCCAAAAAACTAGCCTTAGATAGCACGCCAGAAACCTCAGATGAATACTTTGCACTATTAAAAGATGCAGAGGTACTACACAAAGCAAATTATCTATCAATAGGCGCAATAACTGATCGACTAATTGAAAGATCCCCACCTGAAATTAGAATGGTCCTGTGGAGCAAAGCGGAGATCTTCAGCAACGTCTTTGAGATGACGAAAACCGTAGAAGCAGCTATCCCATTGGCCTACAGTGTCGATGGCAGGCTGAAAACACCTAAACAGGAAGCCCTTATACATACTGAAGATGAATTTAAGGTACAAAAGGTTTTCACGCAGGGGAGAGAACAAGTACGGTAGAGGAAGCGGAACAAATAAGTTTTGTACCTTCCATAAATCAAAATTTCACGACTCCTCCGAATGCCGAGAACTGAGAAAGAAAAGAACCAATGATTACAATCCGAAGATTAGAACAATTTACGATGATCAAGAAGAAGAGGAAACAGCTTCAAATAAATCAAATTGCTTTTATTGCTCTTCAAATCGTAATTCATTTTATGTAGTGAAAAGTCATAGGCCAACCTCTAAAATTATCCGTCAAAAGGTCCCATATACCTGCATTGATTGACACAGGAGCGGATATTACAATACTGAATTTTAACGAAATTCCAGAAAATACCCAGATTAACCCAACTAGAATTAAATTGACTGCAGCAAACAATCTCCCAATCAAGACTATTGGTGAGGTTAGGAACTTGACACTGGAAACAATAGAAGGGCCAATAAAAATAGAATTGGCACTTGTATCTTTAGTTATTGAGCAGACCATCATTGGAATCAAGGAAATCCTACAGAATCCCTGTATAATGAATGTTATCCAAAAGAAAGCACTTAATAATCTTACCAAACAAGACAAAAACGCCCAAGCGTTCAATAGCCTATCATCTAGCAATGTAAAAGCAATAAATCATACGAATGCTCCAACTAAATCAGAACAGTCTAATGAAATCAAAATCCACAAAGATACTCCGGAATCAATCAAAAACCTTATCCAACAATATAAGCACCTATTCCAAACTGAAATCTTACAATTTCAGCTCTGCACGGCTGGCAAGCATACGATAGAAACTTTTTCAAAGAAACCTATAACCTGCGCTACATCCAGAATCCCTATTCGTTGGGAAAAAGAACTGGAAGAAGAAATGAGTAAAAACCTAAAATTAGGAATAATACGTCCATCAAAAAGTCCATGGAACTCAAGAATCGTTCCGGTAAAAAAGAAGGACGGGTCAATAAGACTTTGCATCGATTATAGACCATTGAATAAAATCACCATACTCGACAAATATCCAATCCCAAGGATCGACGAAATATTAGATGCCCTTGCAAAATCATCAATATTCACAGTACTGGATGCTACAAAAGGATACTTCCAACTTGCACTGGAACCAGATTCCATAGAAAACACCGCCTTCTCGTGGAAGGGCGGACACTATGAATTCGTACGTATGCCTTTTGGTCTATGTATCGCCCGTCCACCTTTCAAAGAGCTATGAATTCTATATTTTCAAAAGAAAAGTGGAATTATGTCATCCCATATTTCGACGACATCATTATCTACTCGGATAATTTTGACGATCACGTTAAACACCTTGAAGCAGTTCTTGCGAAACTCAATGCCTCGGGCCTATCCTTAAACTATAAGAAATGCAAATTTGCTACCACTGAAATAGAAATTTTAGGAAATATCGTTTCCAAAGGGATTGTTAGACCTTCCCAAGATAAAATTAAAGCAATCCAAGAGTATTCCATGCCTTCAAATGTTAACCAACTCAGATCATTCCTTGGAATATCTAGCTATTGTAGAGCATTCATACCAAAATTTGCTGAAATTGCAGCCCCACTAACCAATATGCTCAAAGGAGCCCCAAAGAAATCTACGAAACCAATCTCATGGAGCTTAGAAGCAAGAGATGCATTCAAGATGATAAAGAAAAATATTGTAGCGGGAGTCTATCGTGCCCAACCAGATTTCACCCTTCCATTCATACTAACTACCGACGCCTCTAGCACGGCGATTGGAGCTACCTTGTCCCAGGTAAATAGGAAGGACAAAGAAATAATGATAAAAAAAAACGAAATTTATTCAACTAGAAGCGCCTGTTCCTCTATAGGAGGAAAATTTAAACCTCCTACGGAGGTCCTGGGCACTTGGAACAAATCCTAAGCTTACTCTTTCGAGCTTCGGGTAAGCCCTTTTTTATCCGTGCTGCTTCCGCACACGCTACCGGCTCCCCTTTTTTCGGGGGTTTTCTTTTTATGAGTCGGCTAGCTGTGACGTTTTGATATAAACTGTTATTGGTTTCACACACATAGGTGTGTTACTTATCCGGGCAACCACGAAAAGGCTACAGTCATCCATCTTACGATGGATTATTCCCAGTATTTTTCTACTAACTATGCTTAAGAAAAATCAATTCTAAACTGGATTTTTATTAAAAAAAATAATTTTCTAATATTCGACTTTTTAGGGTTTCCATTGGAAAGCACAAGGAAATCAAACAACTCAAATTCATTTTCAGGTCTGCATTTTTATCAGTACTCATGCGACCCGTTATCTTAGGAAGATGTTTCTCCCTGAATCGTTGTATAAACTACAACTTAATATAAGATGCTCTGCATCTTCAATACACTCGCTGTTGCATCCTACACACTTGTTTTTATATTTCTGTGGTAGAATTTGCAATCTCACAAGTTGATTTGTAAACGGGAAAGTCCCCGTTCTTATTTTAGAGATTGTATTAATGCCTTTGTAATTTATGGCACTGTTAACCTCATATTTTCTGATAACCTTACCAGATTTAATATTGAGCCTCTTGGCCCAATTTCCTATGATAGACTTATCTCTATCATGTAGCCTACTATCTCTGTTGGCTTTAACTTCCTTAAGAAGTTGTTTAAATGGCAGGTCAATGTCAATTTTCATGACCTTTAGCCATCTTTTGGCTTCCTTAATCCATGTTGATTCTTTGGATTTAAAGAAGCTTTGTGATTTAATACAATCACCAATAAGGCCAACCGCATTTGACCATTTTTTTAATCCTCTCGTTCTTGCTACTGCCGAAGACACATAGAGAGGAGAAATATCATACTCATCATATGATCTTAATCTACAGAAATTAGACTTTCTGTTAATACACTTTAGACTATTGTCCAAAGTTAATTTAAGAGAATTCATTCTCTTTTCATTCATACCGAAGATTTCGCTTCCGTATGTTAAGGTAGGGATTAATATACCTTTTATGAGCATAAGCCTATACTCTAGAGGAATAATGTTGTTCCTCAATGAAGGGGTAAGACTCATAAGAGCCTCTTTCCCCTTTGATATCCGATATTTAGACATCAGATCTATGTCCAACATGTTGTTGAACTCAATTCCCAAATAGACATATTTGTCTACTATTGGGATTTCTTCACCATTAAACAAATCTGGTTTTACAATGAAATCATTTCCAATGTTCATGATCCCACATTTGCTAGGATTAACTTCCATAGCATTATCTATCATCCATTGATTGATGACACTTAATTTCTGATTAAGATCAGAAATAGAATCTGATACTATTACAGTATCATCTGCAAACATGAGACCCGAGAGACCATGTAATAAGCCTTCAACCTGGACAGGCTGTATATTATCTAATATATCGTTGATAAATATATTAAATAGCAAGGGCGATGTTGGACACCCTTGTCTTACTCCCCTTTCATATTTGAAGGGTTCTGTCAGGTTTTTGTTAACCCTGACTTTCATGTACGTATTATCGTACATTCGTTGAATGAAACTGATCATTCTATTGCCAAGACCGAAGTTTTTCAACTTCTTAAATAGTCTTGTATGAGGCACCATATCATATGCCTTTTTGAGGTCAAGGAAACACAGGATTGTGTTTTGGTTCCTAATATTCCTCCTTTGGCAGCACTCCAATAACGCTGCTGCTTGACTCACCCCTTCTTCTCCGCGGATGAATCCTATCTGCTCTCTTCTCAAGAGCTTATAATCTAAGCAGATATTTTGTAATCTTTCTGCTAAGATTTTTGTTATTACTTTTAATAACGTATTAATAAGGGAAATACCCCTATAATTATTGGTGTCTAGACGATCACCTTTTTTATATATAGGGACTATTGTACAATCCCTCCATTCAGCAGGAAACTCGGTTCCACTGTATAAGTCATTGAATATCTTTAAAATACTCTTCGACAATAGACTGATAGGTTCAGCCTCATTTTCTACCAATTTGTAGACTTCACCTGGGACTAGGTCATCTCCAGAGGCTTTTCCTGTTCTCATAGCTTTAAGAACATTTTTTATCTCTATCCAAGTGATAGGACTATCAGAAATTATACCAATCTCAGGATTAGTATTTAATATTTCTGTTATTTCTGAACCTTCAGGTCCAGCTTTACTGAGGTTTCTGAAATGATTGGCCCATATTTTGAGCCTCTCTTTTTCATCACACTCAGGTGATTTGGTGCCAGGTTTGTATACCTGATCGACACCAAGCTTTGACCTTGTACGATTTGCACATGTCTTAATAAATTTCCAAGAGTTCCTAGAATCATTATTCTTAAGGTAATTAATACCTTTTTTGATAAACTTAAGATAAGTCAATCTTCTGTTTCTAGTGACTAGTCTAGAAATTTTTTCTCGGGCTTCTTTCAGCTCAGAGACAGGTTTTAACCCTTTTCGGACAGCAATATCTGTCTTCCTTTTAAGCTTTATAGCCTTTTTAATCTTTTCAGGTAAAAAGATGCTATTTTTGCAGCTTACTTGTTTTATGACTTTTAGCTGAACTAACGTGTCATTTAATTTCTGGTGAAAAATTTTAACACCAGTCAATATGTCGGTCCCATCAATATCAAAATCAATGTTTTTTATTTTACCTGATATTTCAGGGTCTGACAATTTTTTACGATCGACCGTCGTAATAATTTCTGGTCCCTTTTCCAGGTAACTCAGGTTTATCTTTACCTCAATAGGTAAATGATCTGAGATACACCAATTGTATCTCACTTTCTGATCAGCAATTAACTGATCATTAGAACTAAGAGCATAATCTATTGCCCTCTTTGTCCTTTTACGGTTCTCGAATACTCGAGTACCTTTTTTTGGTGCATTATTAGAATACACCTGGATCCCCTTTTTCAGGAGCTTCCTAGACATCACCTCGGGTGTGTCATTCCAATCACCTATTAATAGGCAATCGCTTTTAGTTGTATACTTTTTGAATGCGTCTACAATATTAAGTAAGGTTTGCTTACTTTTTAATAGATCCGGGGATCTATATATATTTCCAACTATGATGTTGGAACCTGTTCCTTTGACTGATGCTATGATCATGTCAAAATTAGACTCTATGACATTACATGTCAATCCCGAGCCTTTTCTAAATCCCATCACGAGACCCAATCCAGAACCCTGAAGCAGGTTCTTCATATACAAGATATCCATTAATATGGACTCTCTTATCGGAAACCAACTTTTTGGTCTCTTGTAAACAGATGACGTCAGGCCATCTCTGATTAATGAGCATCATTAGCTCATTGTATTTACTCTTAATACCATTGATATTCAAGGTTATTATAGAGCTTAGCCGGGAAAGCTCCCCAGTCTTAAGACCTTCCAAATCAGGTCTTCTTTTCAAAGATTGCTCTCTGAATGTAGCTTCCAATCTAGAAGCAATTATTTGAATACTCCTATTCAGAACATCCTTATTAAGATCAGCTTTGACACTGAGCCTAATATATCTGAATCGTGGTTTAACGATTCTTTTAATTTTAAAAATTCCTTGGTAAAGGAATTTGATTACTTCCGAATATAATTCAGAAGGTTTGATAAGTCTTGACCTATCAAAAATAAAGTGTCTAAATTTGACACCAATATTGTCAATATTGAGAACATTGACATCTGTCAGGTTTGGGAAACCTGAAACCATGGTGGGGCTATATCTTGAGCCCCCCTTTTGTGTTAACATTTTGAGTCCAGGTTTTTATTATCCTGGACAATGTCTTCACTATTATCCTCTGAGGAGGATACTTCAGTAGCAGGTTTGCTACTTGGTCTGAAGTTTAGAACTTCATCCACTATAGAACTGATGAAAGTTCTGTGTTTCTTGACCTTATTAGGTTCAAGCTTATTTTTATAGGACATTTTCAGTCTTATATTCTCCGCAGAATATTTCTTCGGAATTTGCTTTGGTGAAGATTTCTGGAAAGAAAGCAAAAAGTCCTTTTCTTTAGGATCGAACTTTCTGTTACTTTCCTTATTTTCACCAAGATTTATCGGGGCAAAATTTTTACCCCTTTGGTCTGAAAATTTTTCAGACATCTCAATGTCAGCTCCCGAGAGCGACACTGTATCAAATAAATCGATTGGATCTATCTTTTTTACCGAATTATAATCGGTTCTTATAATAGGAGCCGTATTGCATGCTCCGATATCTATCGAGGTAGGTGTTGATTTCTTATCAACTGCAATAAATGAAGCGTCTTTCAACTTCATTCTTTTAGTCAAGGCCATTTTATTGGTCTTGTCAAGCTCAGATGAGTCTGTGCTGTTTTCACAGGTATCAGTAATTACCCGCTTATCAGAAATATCTGTATTTTTATAAATTGTATCGCTAATCAACTTAGAAAAGGACACAAAACAATTACTATGATTTGAAGATTCATAGAATACTTGGGACAGCAGTGAGATGTCACTGTTTTCTAGCCCAGTCTTGATTAATCTCAACGTTCCTTTAAGAGGCTTGAGTTTAATAAAGCTATTATTTAATAGCTTCTGAACATAATTAAATATATAAAATTTAAGTTTATCGGCCTCGTTTAGGCTCCATTGCCTGACCTTTATTTCGTGGTCAGGATTTGGTATATTGTTGAGTTGCTTAAACGTAAACTCATCCATTAAGATATCCCAAGATTTGAGATGTGTATTGAAGGACAGGCCCCCATATTGAGATGGATCCAGCCCAAGGACTGTTTCCATCATTTGCTTGGCTATGTTCCAGTTTCTGGTGTTTGTGCCTTCAACATGGCACATAATCATACTAGACCTTGGCCCTAAGGGTTTTCTAGTCAATTTAATCAACTCATCTCGAGTTAAGTTTTTACTTATATCCGGCCTATATTTCTTAGCAGGTTTCCTAAATAATTTCTCAAAATTATTTTTATCTCTATTAAATAAATAAAGACACAAAATTAGGTAATTTTTACTTATTAAGTAATTGTCAATTTCTTTTTTCTTATTATAAGAAAGTTGACTTAAAAAGTTATTCAAATTTTTTGAATTGAGTAATGCAAATTTTTTAAAAAATTTGTTTCTGCTTTCAAAGCTTTCGACAGAAGCAATTTGAAAATTAAAAATTTGCCTAAATTCTAAGAATTTGGCATTAGCAGTCGATTTTGCAATATCGTACTGTTATTATTATATACGAGTCGCCGACTAATAAGTCTGGCGAGCTCGATTTGCACCGAAATGCTTATAGAGAAGTTTTTCTCTGTTAAAAAAAAAAAAAAATTAATTTATTGATTCAACTTCTATATAGTCTCCTCTGGCACTACTATAAAACCCTTCTTTCACTAACTCAGCAACTACCTCAGTAAAACTCATAACACCTAAATTCTGGGGCCTACCCCGATCATACCCTGATGGGCTTCGATTACTGGAGACAACTGTGGTGGTCATACACACCATTTATGTCACCGCTTGATACAGACATTTTGTCCTGTCCAGCGGTAAGTATAGCATACGAATTTCTTCATACACTCGTACTCCCGGCCGGGAGAATGGCCCACCCTCTCCAAGGGTACCCATTTCTGCAGCTAACCAGAGGAGTCTCCCTCCTGTGGTTGGTAAGGCCACCAATATGACAGGCGGTCATTTACAGCAATTAGGCTACAGCTCGATTGGGCTCTCGAGAGGAACTGTTATTAGTTTCACATACATAAGCATGTTACTTATCCGGGCAACCACGAAAAGGTTACAGTCATCTGTCTCACGACAGACTCTGCCCAGAGTTTTTCTCTGTTAAATTAAAAAATTTCAATCTAAAAGACTGAAGTGGGTTGAGTGTTGGTGAGCAGGCAATCACCTTGAGGAGATCCTGAAAGCTAGTAGCCGTCAGGGTGTCTCGTTTTATACCTGCTTGGATGGCAGAGCGCCCACACGGTTCTGCCAACATGAAAAAAAATTTTTGTGAGATTGTTTCGACTCAGCGGCCGAGAGTAGCATTTCTGCATCCCCCTGTCCCGAGTACAGTCTCCCGTAGTGCTGCTTCCTGGTCTGACGCACCGATCGCCCTTTTGCAAAAAATTTTTGCTCCGTTGACGATTTACCAAATCCCATTTTGAAAACTCATAACACCTAAAAAAAAAAAAAAAAAAAAATTAATTTATTGATATTAACCTTTTTAAGGTTTTTATCTGAAAGCATGAGGAAATCAAACAACTCAAACATATGAAAACCACAAGCAAACTCACGCTCCCTAAATTCTGGAGGCCACCCCGATCATACCCTGATGGGCTTCGATTACTGGAGACAAGTTGTATTTACAAGTCACCCTTACGCTCGGCAATTGCTGCCGCTCGCTTGGGTAAGATACAAGCCAGGAACTTTATAAGCTTTTTACCCTGACTTGTGATCTTCCGGCCGGAAGTGAGCCCCTCCTCTCCAAGGAGTTTTTTCAATAAATTGATTTTAAGATCTGCACTTTTATCAGTACTCATGCGACCTGCTATCTTAGGAAGATGTTTCTCCCTGCTATCGTTGTATAAACTACAACTTAATATAAGATGCTCTGCATCTTCAATACACTCGCTGTTGCATCCTACGCACCTGGTTTTATATTTTGGTGGTAGAATTTGCAACCTCACAAGTTGATTTGTAAACGGGAAAGTCCCCGTTCTTATTTTAGAGATTGTATTAATGCCTTTGTAATTTATGGCACTGTTAACCTCATATTTTCTGATAACTTTACCAGATTTAATATTGAGCCTCTTGGCCCAATTTCCAATGATAGATTTATCTCTATCATGTAGCCTACTATCTCTGTTGGCTTTAACTTCATTGAGAAGTTGTTTAAATGGCAGGTCTATGTCTATTTTCATAACCTTTAGCCATCTTTTGGCTTCCTTTATCCATGTTGATTCTTTGGATTTAAAGAAGCTTTGTGATTTAATACAATCACTAATAAGGCCAATCGCATTTGACCATTTTTTCAATCCTCTAGTTCTTGCTACTGCAGAAGAAACGTATAAAGGAGATATATCATATTCATCATATGATCTTAATCTACAGAAATTTGACTTTCTGTTAATACACTTTAGACTATTGTCCAAAGTTAATTTAAGAGAATTCATTCTCTTTTCATTCATACCGAAGATTTCACTTCCGTATGTTAAGGTAGGAATTAATATACCTTTTATGAGCATAAGTCTATACTCTAGAGGAATAATGTTATTCCTCAATGACGGAGTAAGACTCATAAGAGCCTCTTTTCCCTTTGATATCCTATACTTGGACATCAGATCTATGTCCAACATATTGTTGAACTCAATTCCCAAATAGACATACTTATCTACAGCTGGGATTTCTTCACCATTAAATAAATCTGGTGTTTCAGTGGGATCATTTCCAATGTTCATGATCCCACATTTGCTAGGGTTGACTTCCATAGCATTGTCAGTCATCCATTGATTGATGACATTTAATTTCTGATTAAGGTCAGAAATAGAATCTGATACTATTACAGTATCATCTGCAAACATGAGTCCCGAGAGACCATGTAATAAGCCTTCAACCTGGACAGGCTGGATATTATCTAATATATCATTTATAAATATATTAAATAGCAAGGGCGATGTTGGACACCCTTGTCTTACTCCCCTTTCATATTTGAAGGGCTCTGTCAGGTTTTTGTTAACCCTGACTTTCATGTACGTATTATCGTACATTCTTTGAATGAAACTAATCATCCTATTACCAAGACCGAAGTTTTTCAACTTCTTAAACAGTCTTGAATGAGGCACCATATCATATGCCTTTTTGAGGTCAAGGAAACACAGGATTGTGTTTTGGTTCCTAATCTTCCCTCCTTTGGCAGCACTCCAATAACGCTGCTGCTTGACTCACCCCTTCTTCTCCGCGGATGAACCCAATCTGCTCCCTTCTTAAGAGCTTATAATCTAAGCAGATTTGTTGTAACCTTTCTGCTAAGATTTTCGTTATTACTTTTAATAACGTATTTATAAGGGAAATTCCCCTATAATTATTGGTGTCTAAACGATCACCTTTTTTATAAATGGGGACTATTGTACAATCCCTCCATTCAGCTGGAAACTCTGTTCCACTGTATAAGTCATTGAATATTTGCAAAATACTCTTTGACAATAGACTGATAGGTTCAGTCTCATTTTCTACCAATTTGTAGACTTCACCTGGGATTAAGTCATCTCCAGATGCTTTTCCTGTTCTCATAGATTTAAGAACATTTTTTATCTCTATCCAAGTGATAGGACTATCAGAAATAATACCAATCTCAGGATTGGTATTTTGTATTTCTGTTATTTCTGAACCTTCAGGTCCAGCTTTACTGAGGTTTCTGAAATGATTGGCCCAGATTTTAAGCCTTTCCTTTTCATCACACTCAGGTGTTTTGGTGCCAGGTTTGTATACCTGATCGACACCAAGCTTCGACCTTGTACGATTCGCACAGGTCTTAATAAATTTCCAGGAGTTCCTAGAATCATTATTCTTAAGGAAAAAAAAAATTAATTTATTGATATTAACCTTTTTAAGGTTTTTATCTGAAAGCATAAGGAAATCAAACAACTCAAACATATGAAAATCACAAGCAAACTCACGCTCCCTAAATTCTGGAGGCCACCCCGATCATACCCTGATGGGCTTCGATTACTGGAGACAAGTTGTATTTACAAGTCACCCTTACGCTCGGCAATTGCTGCCGCTCGCTTGGGTAAGATACAAGCCAGGAACTTTATAAGCTTTTTACCCTGACTTGTGATCTTCCGGCCGGAAGTGAGCCCCTCCTCTCCAAGGAGTTTTTTCAATAAATTAATTTTAAGATCTGCACTTTTATCAGTACTCATGCGACCTGCTATCTTAGGAAGATGTTTCTCCCTGATATCGTTGTATAAACTACAACTTAATATAAGATGCTCTGCATCTTCAATACACTCGCTGTTGCATCCTACACACCTGTTTTTATATTTTGGTGGTAGAATTTGCAACCTCACAAGTTGATTTGTAAACGGGAAAGTCCCCGTTCTTATTTTAGAGATTGTATTAATGCCTTTGTAATTTATGGCACTGTTAATCTCATATTTTCTGATAACTTTACCAGATTTAATATTGAGCCTCTTGGCCCAATTTCCAATGATAGATTTATCTCTATCATGTAGCCTACTATCTCTGTTGGCTTTAACTTCATTGAGAAGTTGTTTAAATGGCAGGTCAATGTCAATTTTCATAACCTTTAGCCATCTTTTGGCTTCCTTTATCCATGTTGATTCTTTGGATTTAAAGAAGCTTTGTGATTTAATACAATCACTAATAAGGCCAATCGCATTTGACCATTTTTTCAATCCTCTAGTTCTTGCTACTGCAGAAGACACATATAGAGGAGATATATCATATTCATCATATGATCTTAATCTACAGAAATTTGACTTTCTGTTAATACACTTTAGACTATTGTCCAAAGTTAATTTAAGAGAATTCATTCTCTTTTCATTCATACCGAAGATTTCACTTCCGTATGTTAAGGTAGGGATTAATATACCTTTTATGAGCATAAGTCTATACTCTAGAGGAATAATGTTATTCCTCAATGACGGAGTAAGACTCATAAGAGCCTCTTTTCCCTTTGATATCCTATACTTGGACATCAGATCTATGTCCAACATGTTGTTGAACTCAATTCCCAAATAGACATACTTATCTACAGTTGGGATTTCTTCACCATTAAATAAATCTGGTGTTTCAGTGGGATCATTTCCAATGTTCATGATCCCACATTTGCTAGGGTTGACTTCCATAGCATTGTCAGTCATCCATTGATTGATGACATTTAATTTCTGATTAAGATCAGAAATAGAATCTGATACTATTACAGTATCATCTGCAAACATGAGTCCCGAGAGACCATGTAATAAGCCTTCAACCTGGACAGGCTGTATATTATCTAATATATCATTTATAAATATATTAAATAGCAAGGGCGATGTTGGACACCCTTGTCTTACTCCCCTTTCATATTTGAAGGGTTCTGTCAGGTTTTTGTTAACCCTGACTTTCATGTACGTATTATCGTACATTCTTTGAATGAAACTGATCATCCTATTACCAAGACCGAAGTTTTTCAACTTCTTAAATAGTCTTGAATGAGGCACCATATCATATGCCTTTTTGAGGTCAAGGAAACACAGGATTGTGTTTTGGTTCCTAATCTTCCTCCTCTGGCAGCACTCCAATAACGCTGCTGCTTGACTCACCCCTTCTTCTCCGCGGATGAACCCAATCTGCTCTCTTCTCAAGAGCTTATAATCTAAGCAGATTTGTTGTAACCTTTCTGCTAAGATTTTCGTTATTACTTTTAATAACGTATTTATAAGGGAAATTCCCCTATAATTATTGGTGTCTAAACGATCACCTTTTTTATAAATGGGGACTATTGTACAATCCCTCCATTCAGCTGGAAACTCTGTTCCACTGTATAAGTCATTGAATATCTTGCAAAATACTCTTTGACAATAGACTGATAGGTTCAGTCTCATTTTCTACCAATTTGTAGACTTCACCTGGGATTAAGTCATCTCCAGATGCTTTTCCTGTTCTCATAGACTTTAAGAACATTTTTTATCTCTATCCAAGTGATAGGACTATCAGAAATAATACCAATCTCAGGATTGGTATTTAATATTTCTGTTATTTCTGAACCTTCAGGTCCAGCTTTACTGAGGTTTCTGAAATGATTGGCCCATATTTTGAGCCTCTCCTTTTCATCACACTCAGGTGTTTTGGTGCCAGGTTTGTATACCTGATCGACACCAAGCTTTGACCTTGTACGATTTGCACAGGTCTTAATAAATTTCCAGGAGTTCCTAGAATCATTATTCTTAAGGTAATTAATACCTTTTTTGATAAACTTAAGATAAGTCAATCTTCTGTTTCTAGTGACTAGTCTAGAAATTTTTTCTCGGGCTTCTTTCAGCTCAGAGACAGGTTTTAACCCTTTTCGGACAGCAATATCTGTCTTCCTTTTAAGCTTTATAGCCTTTTTAATCTTTTCAGGTAAAAAGATGCTATTTTTGCAGCTTACTTGTTTTATGACTTTTAGCTGAACTAACGTGTCATTTAATTTCTGGTGAAAAATTTTAACACCAGTCAATATGTCGGTCCCATCAATATCAAAATCAATGTTTTTTATTTTACCTGATATTTCAGGGTCTGACAATTTTTTACGATCAAAAGTCGTAATAATTTCTGGTCCCTTTTCCAGGTAACTCAGGTTTATCTTTACCTCAATAGGTAAATGATCTGAGATACACCAATTGTATCTCACTTTCTGATCAGCAATTAACTGATCATTAGAACTAAGAGCATAATCTATTGCCCTCTTTGTCCTTTTACGGTTCTCGAATACTCGAGTACCTTTTTTTGGTGCATTATTAGAATACACCTGGATCCCCTTTTTCAGGAGCTTCCTAGACATCACCTCGGGTGTGTCATTCCAATCACCTATTAATAGGCAATCGCTTTTAGTTGTATACTTTTTGAATGCGTCTACAATATTAAGTAAGGTTTGCTTACTTTTTAATAGATCCGGGGATCTATATATATTTCCAACTATGATGTTGGAACCTGTTCCTTTGACTGATGCTATGATCATGTCAAAATTAGACTCTATGACATTACATGTCAATCCCGAGCCTTTTCTAAATCCCATCACGAGACCCAATCCAGAACCTGAAGCAGGTTCTTCATATACAAGATATCCATTAATATGGACTCTCTTATCGGAAACCAGTTTTTTGGTTTCTTGTAAGCAGATGACATCCGGCCATCTGTGATTAATGAGCATCAATAGCTCATTGTATTTACTCTTAATACCATTGATATTCAAGGTTATTATAGAGCTTAGCCGGGAAAGCTCCCCAGTCTTAAGACCTTCCAAATCAGGTCTTCTTTTCAAAGATTGCTCTCTGAATGTAGCTTCCAATCTAGAAGCAATTATTTGAATACTCCTATTCAGAACATCCTTATTAAGATCAGCTTTGACACTGAGCCTAATATATCTGAATCGTGGTTTAACGATTCTTTTAATTTTAAAAATTCCTTGGTAAAGGAATTTGATTACTTCCGAATATAATTCAGAAGGTTTGATAAGTCTTGACCTATCAAAAATAAAGTGTCTAAATTTGACACCAATATTGTCAATATTGAGAACATTGACATCTGTCAGGTTTGGGAAACCTGAAACCATGGTGGGGCTATATCTTGAGCCCCCCTTTTGTGTTAACATTTTGAGTCCAGGTTTTTATTATCCTGGACAATGTCTTCACTATTATCCTCTGAGGAGGATACTTCAGTAGCAGGTTTGCTACTTGGTCTGAAGTTTAGAACTTCATCCACTATAGAACTGATGAAAGTTCTGTGTTTCTTGACCTTATTAGGTTCAAGCTTATTTTTATAGGACATTTTCAGTCTTATATTCTCCGCAGAATATTTCTTCGGAATTTGCTTTGGTGAAGATTTCTGGAAAGAAAGCAAAAAGTCCTTTTCTTTAGGATCGAACTTTCTGTTACTTTCCTTATTTTCACCAAGATTTATCGGGGCAAAATTTTTACCCCTTTGGTCTGAAAATTTTTCAGACATCTCAATGTCAGCTCCGCGAGAGCGACACTGTATCAAATAAATCGATTGGATCTATCTTTTTTACCGAATTATAATCGGTTCTTATAATAGGAGCCGTATTGCATGCTCCGATATCTATCGAGGTAGGTGTTGATTTCTTATCAACTGCAATAAATGAAGCGTCTTTCAACTTCATTCTTTTAGTCAAGGCCATTTTATTGGTCTTGTCAAGCTCAGATGAGTCTGTGCTGTTTTCACAGGTATCAGTAATTACCCGCTTATCAGAAATATCTGTATTTTTATAAATTGTATCGCTAATCAACTTAGAAAAGGACACAAAACAATTACTATGATTTGAAGATTCATAGAATAGTTGGGACAGCAGTGAGATGTCACTGTTTTCTAGCCCAGTCTTGATTGATCTCAACGTTCCTTTAAGAGGCTTGAGTTTAATAAAGCTATTATTTAATAGCT